>CM076569.1:782688765-782905944 GCA_034641835.2 Pinus albicaulis | reverse complement strand
TTCTTAGAGGCTGTATTTGGAGCGGTTAGCAGGAAAAAGCATAATATGCCCAAGAATACTAGCGTTGGAGCACCTATGGTTTGGGATAAAGGATAAGGGGTTCTAGGAGTTAATGGGTTTAAGGTTTTAGGATCAAGGGGTTACGGGTAAAGGGTAAAGGGTTAGGGCTTATGGGATTTGAAGGTTAGGGGGTTTAAGGGTTAGAGGTTAATGGATTAGTGGTTAAGGGATTTAGGGGTTAATATTAACCATCAAGGGCTTACATGTCAGGGGATTTAGGTGTTAAGTGCCTAAGGGTTATGTTATTTAGGTGTCAGAAAGTTAAGGGGTTAGGGGTTAGGGGTTATGGGTCAAGGGTCAAGCTTTAAGAGGATATGGGATTAGGGTTTATGGGGTTCAAGGATTCTAAGTTAGTGGTTAGGGGTTAAGGGGTTAATGGCTTTGGGTTTAAGGGATAAAGGGGTTAATTTGTTATGAGTTATGGGTGTAGGGATTAAGGGATTGTGGCTTCGGGGTTAAAGGGATAGGGACTTTAGTGGTTATGGGTTAAGTGCGTATGTGTTGTGATAATGTGGCCCCTAATCCCCTTGTCACAACTATTGGGGGTTCCCTTATCAATTTCTCTCATTACCTTACCTATAGGTTCCCTATCCCCTATGCCATAAGGCCCTAAGGCTCCTTCTCATTCTCTAATGTTAGGATTGTAGATCTTAGTAAACCATGCTCGAACCTCTCACTTCTACCTATCCATGCTACCCTTATGTCCCCTTGCCCCGCTCAATACACCAAAATACCCCCCTCCCCCAAAATTTACGAGAATTGAATATTTGGAGGCGATCATTTAACAACAACTTCACAACTACTCCATTTATAATGGTGTCTTGGAGCTATTAGATGTCATTTCATTGAGCTACATTGATAGGTGAGAGCTATGCATAGCTCACTAAAGGTGTATCAAGAGACTATTAGTCTATTGGCTATAGAATTTGACTCTTTTTTTGTAACTTAGCGAAATGGAAAAGATGTGGAGACAATCTCCATTCTTCTTCTTTCATCGGGCCATGTAAAATAAATGAAGCAAATAGTCTTAGCCCCTTGGAGAAGGAAAGTTGAGAACAATAATTAGCATGAACAAACAAAGAATCCAATGAGTTAAGCTTAGAGGGGTCTCCCTTTGTAAAAAAGCATCCATAAGCTTGTTAGAGTTAGTATGAATCTTTACTAGAGGCTGAGTAGTCTTCACATCGCCAACCACATCCAATAGAAAGGTACCAACCCCTACAATAAAAATGATGTCTCCAAATAAGGTGTAGTTAATACCAATAATATCACCTTATGAATCTATTACAATATGATTTGGAAAGTACGTTTCCATACATGTGTGAAAGAAAAAATCCATTTGGTTAGCAAAAGGAAGTCTTTTTTAAGACCTCCAGAAACCCCCTTGAAGGAGACAAGAAAGGTTTGAAACCATATAATACAAGTTGATCTATGAACCCTATTTCTGATGTTTTCTATGCATGTGTTTGTTCACTCGATTTGACATGTGATAGACAATATATGAAGCTTTTTTTCCACATATCATCTTCATTAGATATCATGTTACTAAGAATGAAGTGTTTGGATTAGAGTTAAAGTTCCTATTTTAGTTTGTTGTCTTTTTTTGTCTTTTAGAGTACAAATCTTTCTGGTATTTTGTGCTAAGGTAGTTTGGCTTTCAAATATTCAAGGAATATGTGAGCTAACTATATAAGAAAATATTGTAATATTTGACATAACATGATGAACTATTTAGCACAATTTATGGTGGTGGATTGATTGAGATGTTTATTTTTGGATGGATGGATGTACATCTCTTTAGCCAATAGACAAAACTCATTAAGCATTGTTGCAAGTATGTTATTGACATGTTGAAGTGCCATTGAGACTTAGAGGTAGAAGATTTAGACTTGTATGTTTTCACCTATCCGAGTGTGATGATACCTTGTGGAGGTAAGCAAAATTTCCATTTTTTAAACTTTTGGATATATTCTATACGCTCTTGAGAGAATTTCAACCTTTTAAATAAAACTACAAACAAATGTACATTCATGCAATAATTACTAATTGATTTGGGGGTGACTCAAAAATTGTAGCATGTTGGCTTGTTGAATTTGTTAGTAAGTTAATTAGGGCTTGATAAATTTGTAAGCTTCGGTGGGATTTATTGCAGTTGTATGTGTTTTAGAGAAGCGAGTTTGGAGTGGTGGTTGTGCTTTCTTTATTGAATTTGATTTCTTTGGTTCTTCTTCTTGTGCATGCCCACTGTGGTATATTCTCGTTAGTGGTTAAGGGGTTAGGGATTGGGGGCATAATGAATTAGTATTTAAGGGATTAGGGATTGGGGTTAGGGGAATAATGAGTTAGTGGTTAAGGGGTTATGGATTGGGGGTTTAGGGGTTAGGGGATTTAGGTGCATTTAGGAGTTAGAGGAATAATGAGTTATTGGTTAAGGGATTAGGGATTGGGGGCTTAGGTGTTAGGGGATTTAGGCGCAATTAGGGGTTAGGTGAATAATGAGCTAATGGTTAAGGGATTAGGGGCTTAATTAGTGGATTTAGCAGTTAAAGATTTTAGGGGTTAGGGTTGAGGGGTTAATGGGTTAATGGTTAAGCGTTAACAGTTTAGGGGTTAAGGGATTAGGGGTTTAGGTGTTAGTGGTTTAGGGGTTTAAGGGTTTAGAGGTTTAGGGTTTAGGAGTTAAATGGGTTAGGGTTTTAGGGGTTTAGGGGGTTAAATGGGTTAGGGGTTGGGAATTAGGGCTTAAGGGCTTAGGGGTTAAGGGTTAGACGTTTAGGTTTTATGGGGTAAAATGGGTTTAGGGGTTTAGAGGTTTATGGGGTTAGGGTATTTAGCAGTTAAGGATTTTAGGGGTTAGGGGTTAGGGGTTAAGGGGTTAATGGGTTAGAGGTTAAGGGGTTAGAGGTTTAGGGGGTTAAATGGCTTAGGGGTTAAGAGGTTTAGGGGGTTAGGGGATTTAGCAGTTAAGTATTTTAGGGGTTAGGGTTTGGGGGTTAAATGGGTTAGGGGTCGGGAATTAGGGTTTAAAGGGTTAGGGGTTAAGGGTTTAGGGGGTTAAATGGGTTAGGGGTTTAGCGTTTAGGGGGCTAAATGGGTGAGGGGTTATAGTCATTTCTTAGGTGAACAAGGCAAAATCTAGTTGTAGTAATCCTAACTTGGTCAAGTTGTTATATTCAAGGCAAGACTTGGGTGGGTTCCCAAGTTCCAAAAAAGTAAGGGTAATTGTGAGGGCATGATAACTAAGGAGTGTCAATGTGTGCCAAGGAATGAAAAGGCATGCTAACACATGCCATAAAGTGTCAATGGATGTTGAGGACTGTTAGGGAGTGCCAGGACATTGCAAGGGAGAACTAGGTCAAAATGCATGGAAATGAACGAATAAGAGTGTGTGCCAAGTAGTGTCAACGAATTCCAAGTGTCTCAAGGATAAAGTGTGTTAGGAGAAGGTCAGAATAAGACTTGTAGGAGGTAAGCCTATGGTTACATAAAAGGTTGGAAAAAGTAGTTTCAGACAAAGGGAAACTTTGGGCTGGGCACAACATCGATTTTCCAATGACTTGGTTGGGTTCCCAAGTCACAAAAAAAGCAAGGTTATCTATGACGACATGAAAGCTAAGGAATACCAAGGTGTGTCAGGGAATTCCTAGAAGTACTAAGACATGTTAGGCAATTCCAAGGCATGATAGGCATGCCAAGATGTGGCAGGTGCCAGGGTGTGGCATGAACACATGCTAGGGAGTGCGAGGGCCAAGTGTCAGTGAAACGCAAAGGGGCACTAGTTTAAAATGCATGGAAACAAAGTATAAGCCAGTTCCAGGTGTGTTAAGAAGGGAGTGACACGGTATTCTAGGAAGTGCCAAGGCATGTTAGGGTTCTAGGGAAGCATACAAAGTTGTTCCAAGTGCCTAGGTGTGCCAATGCGTGCTAAGGAGTGTTAGGGAGTGCCAGGAAAACATGACAAAGGCGCACTAAGTCAAAATTCATAAATGAATGAATAAGAGTGTGTGACAGGGTGTGTTAGCGAGTTCTAGGTATCTCGAGGAGGGAGTGACACGGTATGATAGGCAATACTAAGTCATGTTATAGTGTCAGGGTGACATGCATCCAGGATTTTAGATATTCACATATGAGATAGTCACAAGATGTCAACAAAATCACATACTTATCGAAATCCTCAACCAGTAATATGCTACATTGCTTCTTAATGTGCTTGCAACTAGGTAGGCATCAAAGACAATCATTGCAATGGGTTAAGGGGATCTAAGAGAGAATTATGTAAGGAGTTCCTTCTAGCTGGTAAAGGACATTGGTGTTACTATTGTTAAAGGGGGTGGCCTACAAGGATACATTGGTAGCTGTTGATGCAAGAGCATAATTTCAACAATTTATTTCAAAATTTGTATTTGTCCTCCATAAGGTCTTAGAGATTTTTGGAAGAGGAAGTTGGTTTCCTTGTTGCCCTACAATTTTGTAGAATTTCTAATTTCATGTTTGGGATAGCAAATTTTAGTAATTTTAGGCATAAATTAAGATGTTTTCTTATTTTTAAGGTATCCTAGTCATTAGGAAAGTTGAGTCTTATGATTAGGATTACTTGTGGCATCCTATGTATTTTTCAAACTCCAATACACCAAGGAAAATATGTGGAGGACATTTTGGGGAAATGTGGTTGTCCATGAAATGTAGATCGGATTTGGGGAACTTGTAGCTCTTTTCCTTGGACCCTACTAGTTCTTAGAGGTTGTATTTGGAGCAGTTAGCAAGAAAAAACATAATATGCCCAAGAGTATTAGTGTTGGAGCAGTTATGGTTAAAACATGAGATTCAAAGTTCAAATCCCCTTGAGTTGCCAACCTAAAAATAATATTTTTTTATCTATTTATTTATTAATTTCTTAGAATGTGGTTTAATGAAAAAATAAAAATATAATATAAAAGAAATAAATATGACATGATTAAATTTCATGTGGTTTGAATATCGATTTTCAAAAATAAAAAATAAAATTTTATCCATTATCCACTCATGATATTTCAATGCAAACTTCCCAATGCTAATGATTTTGTCTTAATTGCTAACTATCTTAAATGAGTTTTGTCTTAATTGTCATTGCCTTAAGTCGCCATTGTCTTAAATATAAAGTTCTGTCTTAAATATTTTTGTCTCAAAGTGCTTTTGTCTTAAATCTAAATTTTTGTCTTAAAATATTTTTGTCTCAAATTGCTGTTGTATTAAAATATATTTGTCTCAAACTGCTTTTGTCTTAAATATAAAGTTTTGTCTTAAAATATTTTTGTCTCAAATTCGTTTTGTCTTAAATATAAAATTTTGTCTCAAAATACTTTTGTCTTAAATTTTTTTGTCTTAAATTTTTTGTCTCAAATTGTTTTTGTCTTAAATATTTTTGTCTCAAATTGTTTTTGTCTTAAATAGAAAATTTTGTCTCAAATTATTTTTGTCTCACACGATTTTTGTCTTAAATTTTATATTTAAGACAATTCAATTGATATTAAATTTTAATATAAAATAGCTAAAATAAAAAGTGACTTTTTAAGACAAAAGATTTCTTTTGTCTTAAACAAATGTCTTAAAATGCCCTTGGTGTAGTAGTGTCTATTGCTTCATTTGTTGTTCTGCTACTATTTCTGTCTGTAACGATGGAAGACGCAGCGCCGCCAGCGCACTTCGTGTTCGGAGATTCGTTGTTGGACAGTGGCAACAACAATTATCTTCAGTCGTTTGCTAGAACAGACCGTTGTCCCTACGGTATTGATTATCCGGCTAATTTAGCAACCGGACGTTTAGCCAATGGATTAAATATTGCGGATTTCATCAGTCAGTCTTTCGATTTTTTTTCTTTTTTTATCATTTTGTCAGCGTTTTCATTCCTATCATATGTTATAGTTTTTCGAAAAAAAAAAAACTGTGGCATGTGTGTGAAAGCTTTAGAGTAAATAAATGAAGCTCTAACGTCCCACCTTTCTAACACACATCACAGTTCTTTGCAGAACCTACGAGTCTACGACATATCATTTTCTTATCATTCTAGAAATTGTATTTTAATTAATTAGTCTAAATATATTTTAGATTTTATTTTTTTAAATGTTTTTAGAAAAATTTGTTGTTAAATTTTAATTTGTATTGTTTAAACTGAATATTTTATTATATATATGGACTTAATATTCAGAAAAATTTAGGACATTTTTATTATGCAAAATTCACCTACCAAACTTGTTATTTAATAAATTTTTGTGGGATTCTAGACAAATTAGACCCGGAAAAAAGAAAACTTTTCAAAAAATTGCACTTAAATACAACTCAATAAGTTCTATATTGATTGGAACATTGAATGGTAAAATATATATGGTTAATGCATTTATTTCAGTTGCCCATTTTTATTATTCCTGCCACAAGCATAGTATTACAGATTAAGATTTGCTTTGAATGTTTGTTTTTTTTTTTTTTTTTATGGTGCTTATTCATAATTTAACATTGTAATTCAATTTTTATTTTTTTTATTATTTAAATTTATTTATTTGTAAGTTGTTTGTTAGATGTATTATGAGCTATTTATAAATTCCATTTCTATTAAGTTATTAATTTTTTGTTTTTTTTATTTTTTATTTTTCCTATTATTTCCAATTTTTCATAAAATATAATTTTTTTATCACATTTTTAATTTAAAATGATTTATTATTATATTAAAAACATACTTTAAAATATATATATATATATATATATATATATATATATATATATATATATAACAAACATATATATATTAAAGTATATATACTTTAATATAGATAATATTAGTGTTATATTAAAGTGTATATACTTTAATATAAATAATATTAACATTAATTAATTATATTTCTTAATTTTTAGTTTATATTATAATTTATTAATTATTTTATTTTATTTCTTTATTATTTTTTAATTTAATTCCATTATATTTAAACTAAACCTTAATTACTATGTAGCCCTGGTTTCAATTTAAGAAATAATAATGAAGTCTCACCTAGTTGACTTCATTCCTTAGATTAGTTTAAAAAATATTTAAGAAAACTACAATTCATTTAACCAAAAAATATTAGTAAATAGATACCGTAATTGTGACTTTTTATTTTTATTTTTAATAATTAAATTTCAATGAATGGTATGCATTTCAGGTCAGAGGCTTGGAATGGAACCCGTGCTACCATATTTAGATCCTTCGCTCAACGGCACTGCATTGCTGAGAGGTGCCAACTTCGCCTCTGCAGGCGTTGGTATTCTGAATGACACTGGAAACCAATTTGTACGCATTGATTCCTTTCAAAGCGTTGTTATTAAGTTCCACTTTTTTCTAAGTGTCGAATTTAATTTAATTCTCGTGAAATGATTTCTAGCTAGCTATCAATGATAACGATGAGAATTTGTATGCATACAGGGTCAAATTATCAGGATGCCTGAGCAGCTGCAGTATTTCCGAGAGTATCAAGACAGAGTTAGAAGCATCATAGGACGTAATGCGACCATTAGGCTGGTTGCGCGGGGACTCTTGTCGATCTCCCTTGGAGGAAACGATTACATCAATAACTACTTTCTTCTTCCCGGAACAGCGAGATGCATGGAGTACTCGTTATCGTCCTATACTAACTTCATCATCTCCGAATATGAGAAGTATCCAGTGGTAATTATTTAATCTACTTCTGGTATATTCACGTTTTGGAAGTTAAATCTATCACAGTGCGTAGTAAATTAACTGATGGATTTGCAGAGATTTTACGAGATGGGAGCCCGCAGGGTTCTGGTGCTGTCCACGGGCCCTTTGGGTTGTTCTCCTGGAGAAAGGGCAACGTGGTCCGTTAATGGTGAATGCGCTCCACAGCTACAGAAAGCCGCTACGCTTTTTAATTCGGGACTGAGATCCATAGTAAATAAGCTCAACAATCAGTAGTCTGCACATATATTTACAATGGGTCACACTTTTCGGCGGAACCAGGATTTGTTCAACAACCCCCAGTTATTCGGTAATATCCTTCTTCCATAGCTTCTCCGATTATCAATCTTTGGTTTCAAATTCAACGTATATCGCTAGGTACCCACGGATAAAAATACTTTTTCGTTGCAGGATTCTCGGATGCCAAGAACGCTTGATGCGGACAAGGACCCTATAACGGCATGGGGCTCTGTACTGCGCTGTCAAACGTGTACCCAAACAGGGAGAGCTATGTGTTCTGGGACCAGTATCACCCCACTCAACGCGCTATTGGCATCATCGTTGAACGCTTCTTTCCGGTTCTACGTCTGATATCCATCCTCTCAATTTAAGAGATATGATGAAGGTTGACGGCTGACGACTAATGTTGTCCATCGTCTACCGTAACGAAGAATTCACATCTTGAAAATTGAAACTTCATTGTTCGGCTGCATTTTCAAAATAAATAGAATAATGGCACCGCCGTCGTGTTCCTTTTCCAGTCTTTTTATTTTCTCTGAAAACGTAATGAATCTGACAATGGACTTGTAGCGTAACTGTTCCTTCTTTCTTGAGACAGAGCTAGACTGACTGATATTGAGCATGCTAGATTTAGCTCGTTGATATTAAATTAATAAAAATGATTAGAAGATAGAAATTATTCAGTACAACCCTGTGGATTTGACATTGTTAAATAAATTGGTAATTTTGAAGAATTGAGCGAAATCACAGTAATTAACAAATACTATTATTATTATTCAGCACAACTATAATCATAATTAATAAAAATGTGATTGTTAAATATTTATAAATAATTATTTATTTATTGATAATATTGTGGAGAATTTTTAGAGACTGTGTATTATGATAATGTTTATTATCTGGGTGAACATTTTACCAATTTTCAAGCTTAGGGTAAGATAACAAGAGTGTAAGTCAGGAATAAGCTTATGATTTTGTAAATCATAAGATAAATATTATAAACCCTAAAATAAGCATGGTTGACTATGGTTGATTTTCATATTGACACGATATTTGTCAGAATGCAACGTTGAACCATGGCTGACCATGATTTACATTCATATTGTGACAATCTTTGTAAAAATGCAACATTAGAGCATGGTTGACCATGATTGATTTTCATATTGAGACAATATTTGTCACAATGCGCCATTGGAATATGGTTGACCATGGTTGACCATGCGTGAACACACTTGCCACAATGTGACGTTGGGCCAAGAGACAATCTTTGACACAATGTGAGTATGATTATTGACCATTGCTGATTTTCATATTAAACTCTAGGATCCATATTATAAACCTTACGAATAATATTATACCCTAGGAATATGAACCCTTAGATTAATAAACTGAAGGGATTGATATTATTAAGACAAGGGACTCATAAACACAAGGAATTGATACTAAAACCCCAACGGATTATAAACCCAAGGATACAATATTAAATACAAGTGTTTAATATTATAAACCCAAGGTATATAAACCCTAAGATACATATTATAAACCCTAAAATAAGCATGGTTGACCATGATCAATCATGGTTTCCCATGGTAGATGATGGTTAACCATGGCTGATTTTCATATTGAGATAATCTTTGTCACAATGTGATGTTGGACCATGGTTGACCATGATTAACCATCGTTGATTTTCATATTGACCATGATTGACCATGGTTGTCCATGATTGATTTTAATATTGAAACAATCTTTGTGACAATGCAGTGTCGGACCATGGTTGACCATAATTGAACACGGTTGAACATGGTTTCTTTTCATATTGAGACAATCTTTGTCATAATGTGACATTGCACCATGTTTGACCATGATTGACCATGGTTGATGATGGTTGACGACGATTGAACATGGTTTATTTTCATATTCAGACAATCTTTGTCAGAATGTGACGTTAAACCATGATTAACCATGGTTGACCATTATTATCAACCCATGGGATTTATATATAACCCTAGGATTAATATTATAAACCTTATGAATAACATTATACCCTCAGAATATGAACCTTAGATTAATAAGCCCAAGGGATTTAAATTATAAACCCAAGGGATTAATACTAAAAAATCAAAGCAATATAAACTCAAGAGAATAATATTACACCGAAAGGATTAATATTAAACTCAAGGTATCAGCAGTACAAACCCAATGTTTATAACCTCTTTTATAAACATTTTTAACCTAAAGTACTAACACATTCCATAAATACAAAAATATAAAAACATTGTATTGAAACAGTGACCTTAATAAACCACATTACTAACTATGGATACACACTAAATAACAATTGGAAAACACATCCATATATATGGTACTTTCAACAAACATCAAAATATTGAAATCCTAATAGAATCGCAATAATCTTTCTTTCAAATTATTCAAAATTAAAAGAGTTAAAATTATTCATAGTTACAAAAATTAAAAATAATAATAATAATAATAATAATAAATAAATAAATAAATAATTTTTTTCTCCTAATTAAAATATTGAGTTCCAATTATTCTATTTATAAAACAAGAATTACGAGCATTTAATTTTCTAAAAAAATTATTATACATTTCATACATGTAATTTCTCAACATATGTAAAAAAAAATTTCCCTGCATTCACTAGCATATGTAACATAATCTCCTTCATTCCCTGAATAATATTTTATTATTAAACTATTACCAATGTTAAATTTCTTATTTAAAAACATTAAAAAAAACAACAACGATAACAAAAAAAAAATTCTGAAATAACATAAAGCAACAATATTTCATTTAAAAAATTATACTTCATTACAAATCTTTACCCTATTAAAAATTTCAATTAATTCCAAACATAAATTTTTTTCAATATTTCTTTCTGTATATATATATTAAAAAATCCAACCAATTAATTCCTAATATCAAACATATCCTATTTGTAATATAGTTTAATTTCAAAGGCCTTGCGTTTGTCATATATGTCCCCACATTTCAAATTGTTTTATTTTTTCAAACTATAACGTTATACCCTAGTGATAATTCCGAATTTTCGTTATATATAAATTTCTATGTATTTTTTACCTTATTAGTCCATGCCTCAGGCATGGGACTATTGTAATTGGAAATGGAATTGTTAACGTTACTTTAAGTTGTTTAAGCAGGTTATTATTGGGTGCTATCAATGAAATGAGCATAGCTTGAACTTTATCATCTTATTTGGCCTCTTCCCGAGGCGGACCATATAAAACAGAAGAGGCAGACCATATAAAACCATATAGTATGTGAATTTTTTCATCCTATATGATCATGAGTATAGACTAATGCTAACATTAAATTAGTAGGATTAGATGCTATGTTATTTTGCAGCATCACTTATATATATATTGCTCAGTTCACATGAGTTTCTAGATGGATTCTTTCACCAGCTCACCAGATCACATGGCTTTCTGCATGGCTTCTACGATAGTGCTTGACACGTGGCTTTTTGCATGGCTTCTACGATAGTGCTTGACACCTGTTGGTAACAACTCCAGCAAAGGGAGTTGTTTTTTCAATTCCACCAGAGGGCCGAACTGGGCTCTGTATAATGGAAGGATTCATCGGTCTGGCTCCTCTCAACCTCAAAAATTCTGAAATGTAATGTCCTTTTGTATGAAATCAAGTGCACCAGACCTGAGGTCTAGCCATTGCAGGCAAGGTCAGCCTAGTTCCGCAGTAGCAGCAAGACTAAGCCAGGAAGCATAGTAAAGGAAGCGAGCACAGTGGCATCGAGACTAAGACAGGAAGCACAGGAATGGAAGTCAGCACAGTAGCAGGAAGACTAAGCTAGGAAGGATAAACAAGGAAGCTTAGGCAATTCCGAGCACATGCAGATCCGCAGTAGCAGATCAGACAGGAAGCAGAGGCAGTTCTATGGCAGTAGGCAGTTCCACAGCAGCAGGTCAGAGAAGCAAACCAAGCACAAGCCATGGCTTGGCATCTTTGTAGTTCCACAACAATAGGGCATGGCTGCATGGATTGGCATCTTTTCCATCGCTCCTGGAGACATCCAATTAAAAGAGGCCACAATCAATCTATGTGCAGTGTAAAAGCACACTTATTTTTAATAAATCTATGAGCAGAGAGTAATTTGAATGTACCTTGTCTAGTTACTTGAAATCTATGGACTGGTAGCCAAATTAGCCTTTACCCAGACCTAAGCTACCTTTACCTCTACATTTGGTTATGCGCCTGGTGCATATATTAGTTATGCTTATCGTGCATATATTTGCAATCTTGGGTGCCCAAGTTGTAGGATGCTCGAAACCCCTGCAGGATCAAACACAAATTGTCTGTAACATCTGACTGGCGGTAAAAACCCAACATCTAGGTGGTGTTTCTCCTTTGATTGAACACAATATTATTGACAAAAGCATCTTACTAATCATGCATTGAATAGGATATAGGACAACCCGCGTTACTAATGGCTTTGCTCATTTTTGTGTTCCTGCATATTTTTTTATTTTTGTGTGCCTATATATTTTTCATAAAAATTCGACACCAATGTTAGAGAGAAATATAAATCCATCTATGAAAGCTTATTGATTAAATTAACACCACAAATAATATATACCTCTCCCTAGGGTTTGTGGCATCATGATTACAGTGATTATATTTCAAATAATCTACTCCGTGAACATTCATCCATAACATAACCAACCATTTTTAGTATTGCAATGATGCCATGATTCAAGTTCAAAACCTATCTTGAAATTGAGAAAATGTAATTTTACTGAAGGTTCAGATACGTTTTAGCATCTTGTTCCTCATATCCAAGGGAGCATGGCATGGTTTTAGTTCCTCATATCCAAGGGAGCCTGGCATGGTTTTACTGCATGTCAAAAATCTAGCAAAACATACCAAACACACAACCAATTTGAATGCACAGATAAAACCAGAATGAATCAAAAAAATTTTATCTTAAGAATGGTTTTGATTTATCTAATATTTTATTTACACTAAACGAGCACTAGAATATATTCCAAATTTGAGTCCTTTAGAGTGTACGTAGTCTGCCAGGGCTTTGATTCCAGAAGGAAACTTTG
The DNA here is from genome assembly GCA_034641835.2 of Pinus albicaulis. Lineage (NCBI taxonomy): Eukaryota > Viridiplantae > Streptophyta > Pinopsida > Pinales > Pinaceae > Pinus > Pinus albicaulis. The sequence goes on along the minus strand of CM076569.1, from coordinate 782,892,837 downwards.
AAGCTTTAGCAACCAGATTACCTTGACAATCCATATGCTCGCTTTCAGTTAAGCGGAGATTCTGATCCTTAATTAAAAACAATTTATTTATAAATCTAAAACAAGTGATGGAGCCTTTTAATTTACCTGAGCATCTCGGTTCAACTCACCCGAACAATCATCTGATGGTCGATTTGCACAAGCATGAGTTTGCTACTGAGATTAAAATCCCTAGCAGAAGCACGGTAAACTAGTAAAATCCATCCTAACAGATTTTTGATTTCAGCATGGTGATTCCACCTCCAAATGATTTTGTGATTTGAGCATCTCCCAGGCTTCTGCCATCAACTGACTCTACTCTACTAATCATCTGCTTCAATGACTGCGCTAGTTGAAGAAGCAAGTCTCTGCCCCCATATAGACATATTAGCAGCATGCAACCTTAAGTGGCATGCTTCAGGCTTACACTTTTTTATGGAGACTGAGCGGTGAGGACACGTGACTCTCATGTGAGGGCCCACATGATATTTTTGCTCTCCAAGAATTCAGTTGTCAATTTGACAGAACACTAAAGGTTGTGTGTTCGATTCAATTTGACCCACGAGCTTCCAAAGCACACAACAAAGTTAAAACAGGAGGGTTTCAATAACTACTGGATCGAGGTGAGAGCATTGATCATTTTTTTAAGGGAGGTTTGAAAACCATTATTTGAATAGACAATTCCAAAAAAATAATTAAATTACGCATAACAATTGGAGACGCGGGGTATCGATCCCCATACCTCTCGCATGTTAAGCGAGCCCTGTAAAATGTAGATCTATTGGATATGTACTGTTGCTTTATTTTTAAAATTTTCTTCTAGAACTAAAATTTCCATATTTGTTGGGGATGAATCTATAATTCTTATTCACACCCATTGACAAATAATTAAACTTCTTTCTAGCAAAGCCACCTGTGTTAGCCAACTCTTCTTCTACCACAAGTTTTCTTCCTTTAATTGTCCCAGAAGGATATTATTCCAAAGTTGCTTTCCCATGTCAATCCTTTTGTTAATGTTTATTGATAGATTTTGCATGAGAAGTGAATCTACAAATTGATAGATTCCAGTAACTTTTGTTAATTATGTATCAACCATCCCATCAATTTAATTCTTGAGTTATGTGCTACAATTTTTTGAGTTGGGATTGGTCCAACTTCTTGGACCTAAATATACTACACTTTAGGCCATGAGAAATAGAAATGAGACCACCTCTACCCACAACGGTCCATGCCAGCATCAGGTCATTGCAACAACTTTTCATTTTGCAATCCCTTCTTGAATGCATTCAAAATTGCCAAATCTATGGGATCTTTATTTTTATGGTTGGCTATCCTCCATCCAAATTCATCGCTCAATGAGTTTCAACCTATTGAATAAAAAAAAAACACACACAAACTTCAGGTGTGCACGTTGCTCAATGAAAAAATATAATGACTCTTGTTCGATTTTGGATGATTAAGATCTCTCTTTTTGTTTTTGTTCATTTTCTTCTTTATTGTTTCATGAATCCAAACTTACCATTAACCACTCCTCTTACATATTGATCTATTGAAGGTGTGGGATCAATGTGGGACTAACTACTTGCTTACATAAAAAAAATTATGGTAAAAAATACACTTTTGAGAAGTCCAATATGTCTGCTGAAAATTTTTACATTAATATAAATACATACACATTATAAAACAATAAAGTTACTAATTTGTCCATTCAACTTTTTGAAATCTGAGAAAACTAGTAGCTGCCGGGTTTTTAAATCCTTGCCTCCAAATGATTTGTCTGTACTTGAACTTTCTCTTCTTATTATGGATGATAGCCTTGAAACATTTTGAGCTGAGCATGTTCCCTTTAGGTGACCTTTGTTACCATTGTTCAGCTAGGATAAAGCTCGTGTTGTTTTAGGGGTTTTATTGTTAGGCCTTGAACTCAACCTCCCATAGCTCTAACCATTATTCAGTTCAAGCTCATAGTTGCATGGATAGATCAACCGTAGATAGCTAGTAGCAGAACCAACTTCAGAACTAACCTGACCTTTGGGCAGACCAACCTCAGCTAAAAAAAATCACACTTCCTAAGACTAGCCTCTGGGTCCTCAAAGTAGGAAGTAACTGAGAGAAGGACCTTTCAACTTATAAGAAATGACATAAACTATGACTAACAGAGAGATTGATCATACTTTAAAATAACATATCCTTAATAATGAACACACACAACTTACACAGATATGGTAATGTAAACTGTATAGGTTAGGTATGAGCTACTTGAAACTGTTACTTCTTATGTTGCTATGGAATATGAAACTAGGTGAAGGAAAGCTATTGCTATGGAATATGAAACTGGGTGAAGGAAAGTTGTGATTATCACGCGCTAAAGTTGTGATTATCACACACTAGTTCTATTACTGGAGCTTCAACAGGAGCTTCAATAGTAAAATGAGGAGAGAGCTTTGAATTCACGCAGAAGCTCCAAGGCAGGGACTAGCTGCTATGCAGCCAATCTTGTTCAAATTAAAAAGTGTCATGTTGCATATTATCGTGACGCCTTTTCAAAAAGGGAAATAATTTGAAGTTTTCAAACTTACGTGGAGACTATACCTATTGTTCTTTCCTTAGGTCAAGGAATTCCATGACAAATCCCATCGTGTTTAAACATATAAAACAATAATATTAACATTAGTCGATAAAAAACACTATTAATAAATGATATATATCGAGAATGGTCCAAAACCAGGTCAAATACCAGGCACGTAGGTCTAAACTTCCCATGTGCAGCATATCAATAATCTAACTCGGGCTTATGGTCGAATTGGTCTAAGGCACGATATTAAGGTTACGGTTTTGGTCCATAATGACATGGGTTCAAATCCCACTCTCAATGTATCTTTGATGTCAAGTTGGTGGGATTTTGATCCTTTGAGGTGGATTAATATTTTTCTAAGGCAGAAATAGAATATCTACCTCAATGCTTGTCCCACAAATAAACATAATTGATTTTTCCTCATCATCCATCAATGAACATGCAAAGGTTAAGAGTCAAGATAGAAAGAAGGAATTATAGTTGTTTCCAACACATGCATCTATTCAACAATGAGAATGCGAAGGTTAAGAGTCAAGATAGCAAGAAGGAATTATAGTTGTTTCCAGCACATGCATCTATCCAGTTTGACGTCTCGAGATTCTTATATAGAGATTCGAGGTTGCATCTTCCACAAATACTCAAACACTCTTGGAATTCTTTTACAAAGCAACATTCAATCTTTCATAGAGTCAAGGTTTATCTAATGGATGAAAATTTATGTAGAGTGCAGAAGTCTAAAGATGCAGACAATTTAAGGAATTGAAATTGAAGTATTCATTAAGGGGGATAATGAAAGAATAATTCATACTTATGACATATGTTGAAATTATTAATATGTAACAAAGTCTAACTGTGATCAAAGATAAGTAAAACGAGAGAAGTTGTGCATGGAGATCACATAAAATCAACTGAGATATTTATGTAGATATTCATGGAGATAATTATGGAGATGGTTGAACCAATTAACCATATTAGAAATTTTGTCATGGGAAGCTCAATGCTATATTACAAGGCCCCATGTATCATATTCGTGTAAGTGAAAGTGCCATATCTCATTATTATAAATTAATACTATAAAATAACTTTCTACTCTTATGTGATCTTTCTATGTGTAAATGTTTCATTATGGCTACTCATATACCAAAGAAGATTCTGGGTCCAAATAATTAGTGTGGTCCAATTACAATAAAGTGTTGGGTAAAAACTTGGATGAATAGCTACATAATTATCCAATCATTTTGAAATTCATGTATTCATCCTTTCATTTGGTAGGTGGTTGGCTAATCTGGAACTAGGGTAGAGGTGAGAAAATTCAAATTGGCCTTGATGTTTTGATAGGTATTAAATGTTTACATATATTAGCTCCTAACTTTATTTAGGATATTATAGGTAAATAATTTTATATGCTTTGAAAAATTGTAAAATGAGGAAGTTTTATAAATTAGCAACAACAATGGCTCCACTTGTAACCACGAGGTCTTCACTCAATGAATCTCTAAGATATCACGTGTGATCATAGCATATTAAACAATACCCTCAATTTGAGTACATATTGGAAAATGACTCTAAAAATCACATTATTTAACTCCCTACCAATATAAACCCAATACACATTCCCAAATTAAAAAGCCCATACTTTCACTCTATATTGTAGGTATCCATTTTTTCATTAATATTTTTTATACCCCTTTATATTCTTTCAGTAACGTTGACCCCATTTTTTAAACTTGGCAATATAAAAATCATTTAACCCCTATATATCCCCCAATTTATTATGTCATATTTTCCTCATTATATATCCCCTAATATGAACCCACGTGTTATAGTGTTCCTCTTGCAATGAAGCCCTTGTGCTTGTAACATGGATATCAACTAGGTAGGTAACCTGCGAGAGGCATAACTTCCACATATATGCTCTAATTGAGGTGATATTTGGATTGTTGGAAAGGTATTAATGTGTAGATCAATTTTGTGGGTGTGTGACAAGTTTTGAACCATAAAACCCCAAAATATGTCCTTTTATGCCTAAAAATGGATTAGGAATGTTCAAAACCTAAATTTTCCAAACTATAACCTAAAACTAAAATGGTCCCTACAGCTAAATTCCTCTAACTTTTCTATCCTAAGAGTATGAAGATAGTGGTGGAAATTTATGTTGATTCAATATGTATCAACTATAGTTAGCACTAATCAACCATTATTGTTAATTATAGTGAACCCACTACATGGGCGCTTCACTCAATGAACTTTTGACATATCACGTTTATTCATGGAATACTAAAAAATACCCTTAATTTGACTACATATTATAAAATAACTATAAAAATCACATTATTTAACCTCCTACCAACATTGGCCCAATACACCTTCCCAATTAAAAAAAACCTACTTTCACTAGATATTGTAAGTATCTATTTTTCATTAACATTTTTTATACCTGCCAATATAAAAATCTTTTACCCCCTATTATATGCTCAATATATTTTGTCACTTTTTCCTCAATATATATCCCCCAAATATGAACACAAGTGGTATGATATTCCTCCCCTAATGAATTCCTTGTGACCCACTATAACCTCTTAATGTCACATTCTAACAATAGTTTTAATTGAACCTCTTAATGATATAGAATAATATAATGCTCAAATAAAATTATTTCTATATTCAAACAAAATATAACATGGGTGAGCATATTCAACCATAGAAATCATGGGTCAGCTAAAGGCATGAATATTTCATTTCAACATAACCCTTAAAGAACATAAAAATTTGGAATCATTATTGTAAATTATAGTAAACCAAAGATAGACCATTAATGTTCATTCTAATGATATGTTGAACTTCCAAATTATATAATATAATATAAAATTTGAATTAACTTCTTTCCATAGTTAAACATAGTCAATAATAACAGAGCATAGTCAACTATGGTAAACCTAGCTCAACCAATGTCATGAATATTGCACTATAACATAACCCTTAATAAACATAGAAAAGTGACAGAATCATTGAGGAATGTAGAAATTTAACATAAAATAAGATCAATGTCTTGATGTGACAACTACTCAACACATGGCAATCCAACTTAACACTTTAGGAATGTCATAGTGTTACATGAATTTTTATAAACAACATATTGTGAATTAGCCATTGTGGAACATAATAATTTCACATAAAAAAAACCAATATCAATGTGACCATGAGACATAAATATTGAGGAAACATGGTCAATGATTATATGCATGGTCAATAATAGTCAAGATGTATAACCATGGTGAATTGAAGTCAGCATGGCCAAACATGATTAACCATATCTCAACATGGTTAGAAGTTGATGAATATTTCAATGAAAATTTTCCATTGGGGATTCCCACAACCCAACTTAAGAAAACCATGATGAATTTTACAATGTAACATAACCATTCAAGAATGTCACAATAAATTAAAAAATCAATATCCACTTTAATTATATATGGTTTTGGTCCTTTCAATCAAAAAGTCATTGTAACCATAGCCATAATTCCATTCCTTGAAACCTCTCAATTGACCATTACTAAGTGAAACAAATTTCCAAATTCAAAATGTAATACAAGATGAGATCCCACTTATGCAAACCAATCCATATTTCCATCACTTATTGTATAATCCTCCCATATATTTGAACCAAGAGCATGGCATGAGAATAATTTCAAGTGCAAATGCATGTTGCTTGTGGAATTCCACATTTTTCTAAGATTTAAGAGATTTATAATTGATCAAGAGGTATATTTAAAACATATGGGGAATTTAATGTTCCATGAGCATGGAATTTAAACCATAAATAACATGATACCTATCAACAAACTCCAATGGATCCAAGATATTTTAGACTTGAAAGAGAAACTGATTCAAAAGTGCTTCTTGAGAAAGAGATTTAAAGACAACATGATATATTATAACCAATGAATCCCCTAATTTTTTATTATTATCAAACTATAAACTATTCTAAATCATGACTCCTTGTGATAATATTAAAGCTTCTACATGGTTATCATATGTTTCCCATGTTCCACAAGCATTTCAAAGTACATGATCTCCATTAAGGCCAAAGATGAGCCCCTTACCATCCCTTAAATAATATAATTATAGTTTTTTTTAACAATTTTTTAAGTGAAAACAAATTTATAAAATGTATGACCTTTATTATGCTCTATTATAGGCATGGGGCCTTCACTCAATGAACCTCTGACATATCATGTGTGTTCATGGCATACTAAAAAATACCCATAATTTGTCTACATATTGGAAAATACCTCTAAATATCAAATTATTTAACCCCCTACCAATACAACCCAATACACCTTCCTAATTTAAAAATCCCCTACTTTCAATAGATATTGTAGGTATCAATTTTTTCATTAAGATTTTTTATACCCCTTTATATTTTTTCATTAAATTTAAATTCCATTTTTTATACCTTCCAATATAAAAACCCTTTATCTCATATATATCCCCCAATATATTATGTCATTTTTCCTGAATATATATCCCCCAATATGAACCCACATGGTATGTTATTTCTCCCCCAGTGATTATAGGCTATTAAGCTTGAAAATAACATTAAAAATTCCATATCTATGGTTCTTAGGGACTCATCCATCATCCTTAAATTTCTCCTCCAAATTCATGCCTATTAAGAACATATCATTTGGAATCCATATTATATTAAATTTGATATGAGAAAGAGAACTTCAATAGTATCTTTTGTTTCCAAATCTTTCAACATCAAAACCAAAAATGGATTGGCTAAAAATTTGGAAACAAATGAGAAAATTGGGGTACTAATTATGAGTTCCAAATTCCATGACCAATCCATACCAATTAAATTTCTTGTGAATCACATTTATAGGAACAAAAAAAGATTATGGATCGAGCATGGCATGGAATAGTAGCATACTCTGAGTGGGGGATGGTCAACAAGACACTCCCACCATCCTCACTCAATCGATATTAGCCCCACCTTGGGTTATGATTTCTTCACCATATCAAACTTGACAATATATGGATTTCACTTGACTTATAGTTATTGTGGTTATCCATCCCCTTCTCTAAGCATAGGTAAAATTCATTTCAATTTAAATTTTCTCTAGCTCTAATTCTTTCTACTCGACATTTATCTCCTCCCTTCTACTATAAATTGGGAAGTCCCACTTTATTATTCTTGTGTTTGCTAAGGCCTAAGTTGGAAAACTTGGGATTTTTAGGCAAACCATTTTCTCCAGACTCTTTGGCATTCAATTCATTCTACACTTTTATTATCGTTGTTCATTAGGAATTTTCTACCTAGTTCCATGGTTTATAGTTTCAAATTAAGCAGGAGGCTCCACCGGTTTTTTGGCATTTCATAGTATATTGGGTCTTTAGGAGGCACAAAAGCCTTGAAAGTGACATCAATTCACTTCCATTCCACCCTCCTTTCCATGGTGTAAGCATCTACCTCACTTGGAATTTTACCTAGGTCACGATTTGTTTAAATGACCTTCATCAACCAAGCAACATGGACTATATGGAGATGCATAGAACTAAGAAAATGTTAGAAATCCATGAAGCCAAAATATGGGATTTGAAGAATCAATTGAAGACTTGAGATAATCAAATTCAAGTCTAGGATAAGCAAATCAATTGTCAAATATTTAGAACCGATGAAAAATGAAGTTGTCATGAGTTTCTTGGTCTTCGAGAGATAGAATTTAGCCTGAGAGAACGAAATTCATGCAATAATACTTTGGTCGGTCCAGCTTTCTTCCGACACACTTTCTTTTCCTACTCATGTAACACCTTTGCACATTTTGCTTAAGGAATATTTGGAGACAATCATCATTAGAAACAACGATCAACAATGATAACATCATCACCACCACACTAGTACTCTTGAAAGGTGTAAATGCAAACTTATCAAAAGAGGAAACACCAAATGAGTGACCTATCTTTTTCCTTCTCACTTTTTGAATGTACTTTAAAGTCTATGTTATTTTATGAATATTTTATAGCTTATATGTATGTACATCATTTGGATCTCTAGTATGAACAACCATTACACTTTGTATATACATATCGATTCGAGTGCCCAACATATTATAACTTTTCAATAATCTTTTGATTTTTTATTAATATAAAATTTCTCACTTCTAATATAATATAACTAAAAAAAATATTTTACATACTTTATTAAATATTCTCATGTTTACAAGACAAAAAGCCCTACTCTATCTCTTTATACATTTAAACATGTATTATTCCTAACCATATCATTTATATAGATATATTATAATTATGTCATAACATTTCCCTACTAAAAAACCTTATTATCCAAAATTGGTTGGTTTCAACCTACAACCATTGTCTACTTAGAGACCATCTTTTTGTCGCACCAAGTAATACCTATAATGTCTAGCCATCGACCCTAACAATAAAACATCCAATTATATGCCCTAATTACAAAAAGTAAAATACAACATCGGCCTTACACTTTACTCGTAATCGTCCATTAAAATTGGACAAATTTCTAGCGATCTATGGCTCTCGTTATTTTGGCGTTTAGCGTTTCGTTTAGTTTAGAAAACTGTCCACAAACACGTTGTTTTGCGCAATTAAAAACCAATTGAAAACCCCCAAAAAAACATAAAATTTATCGATCAATCCTATTTTTAACTGCACAAGCATTTATCGATCAATCCTATTTTTAACTGCACAAGCTGACCTTCCAGCACCTTATTGGATTCGACCGTGTCAATTTTGAAAACTGCAAACCCCACTGTTACGTACTCTCTGAGGTTGCCCCATGAAGCACGCTTAGAACAATTACTCAGGACAATGCACACCACTCTCCAGCTTCGAGCTGAGGCCACTCTTTGTTACGATTAAATATCAACACCGAACCAAATCCGACGCGACTGACTTATTTACCACCACATTGCCGGAAAGTCTTATTTTCAAGTCTATACGTTATTTAATACACAGGATGTAGAGTTATTTAAACGTCATAATTTTTTCGACCAACACTTTCCGTCGAATGGTAATGGATTAACATTCATCATCCATGGCTTATACAAGATGATCGGTCATGTGCACAATGGATCTAAATTAACATTCATCATCCATGGCTTATACAAGATGACAAGTCATCTCTTTGTTAATTGCCAGCGCAGATTGAGGTGACAGCAATTTAATATGACGCCTATACAATTTGAATTTGAAATCGAAAATGAGAGGAGAATTTTTTACATTAATTTATTTATTTAAAATTTTGAATTTAGTTTAACATTAGTTTTGCTCAGTGCGCTGAATTCTCGTAGTAATAGATTCCAAAGGTAATTCTCGGTCAAGTTGATAATAACTAAAGAACATGGAATAAGGATTGATATATTTGATATAAATGTAGTTGTGGTACAAATTTTCAATTACATAAAATTTTAAGGAAAAAATCATTAATAGTGTGATGTTTTTTTGCCTTGTTTTAATCATTAATAATTAAAGGACATTATTAATATTAGAAGTGATTTGGATAATTTACTTGAATGAATAAATGTAATTAAACATGTAAGGTAAATTGACATGTTTAATGTTTTGTTCAATTTTAATTTATGTGAGTGTTTTATTATTTTTGATAATTTTTTAAGCCATTTATAAATTACTTCTAACTTTTTTTTAGAGAATGAGTTTAGCAAAGCTGTCCTTTTTTATGCCTAGGTTATCCAAATAATCATAGGAACATGAAGATTCATGTATAAAAAGCATGGTATTTTTCACACCACCCAAAATTAATTTCGAAAAGGAGGAGCATGGAATTGCATTTAGAAACCAAGAAGGATGTTTAATCAAACAATAACTTGTTTTCAATCATGTCTTTATATTTCCATGATATTTTACCATGAGAGAGGAGATTTGGAAGCCCGTATATATAAATAGTAGCATTTTGTTTTTTTGAGTCATAGTGTTCACTCTTTTATTAGTCAAACATTTTGGTTGAGATAAGTAAAAAACATATGAATTCAGATGATGTATTTATTTAAATTCAAGGAAACTAATAAATAAGACTGCTTGCAAGAAATTGAGCATTAAACCATATAGGCAGTACATTCCATTTATGGATATTAGTTGATATGTCATTTTAATATTAAATATTATTTATTAATACACAACAATAGATTAAATTGGTGCATGCAATATTATTGTTGTGATTTATGAATTTGCAAGTTGTGTATGCACAATTTATACATAATATGATGTTACAATATTTCAACATAGACAACATTAAATTTTTTATTATAACTTCACTTATGCTTTCATAATGTTAACTAATTAATAAAGTGATGACTAAAGTAACGGTAGAAAATGTTTCAATTAAATGAAAGAGAAGTTTTAAACTAACACTTTCACTACTTCCATGTTCACAAAAATCACAATTTGAGCATATTGAAGGTAATAAAGAAGAGGAACTAAGGCTTACCTTGATGGCTACCTAATCCAAAAGGTCCTAGATTGACTTTGTTTATTCACTCTTCAACAAACAAGTTTCCATCTCAACAAGAAATAGTTGTATCAAAAATTGTCTTTGGATTTTGATTTCATAACTAAAAATGGAAACTTATTGTTGGATTTGATTAATCATGTTCATAATATCATTGTTTCCCATGCTTAACAAAAAAAAATTTGTCTTCTTTCTATAAGAAAAATGCATCTCCATTGCACCTTAATTAATCTATATTCTTTTCTCACGTTGAAAAGATTGCATCTCAATACCATATTACAATAATTGTTTGTTTAATTTCCTTTTAAAAAATCAAGGCTAGAGATATGGAATCCCAAAATATATCTCAAATTCATCCAATCACATCCAAGTTCATCGAAACGCTTTCCAAATATCACAAACTTGATCCCACATTTCTTTGTGACTTACAATTTAGTGTCCTTGTACAAACACCAAAAACTATTCAAATTTGGATATTCAAGATTTCACAATCCCAACCAATGTATCCATGATTTAGAGCCAAGATTGGATTGGATATGAAAATTAAACAAGACTACTGGCAAAGGTTTTCTTTACTTGTTCTCTAATTTGGAACAAATTATCCATTGTAGTGTGTATCTCCTCATTGTAAAATGTCTTAGTGACAATCCTATAAGTGATAAAGTGTACACTTGAGGTAGAGACTACCTCTAGATTGGGAAATTGTGGATAATTTTCTCACTTAACCCTTGGCTAAAGAAACTTATAGAATCATATGGTACTCAATTAATTTTCTTGGTTTACTTTTAATCCCCTTGAAGAAAAACCCTTGATGAATCTATAAAGAGCTTCAAGAAGCGAGTTGCAACTCGTTCAAAAACTATAATTAAGAATCAAATTAACAAACCATTGATTGAATAAGACTTGTGATAATGTATTATTGCAATTTACACCCATCTTCAATCATTCCATTTCCAAGAGAATGTTATTCAGTGATCCTTGGAATAAAGGTTTTACTCAGTAAGAGATAATGCATTTTTTGCATTAGAGGGTTGATTCTTGAAAATTTCAGATAGGTTAAATATAGGTAGTGTGTTCACATTGGTATAAACTAGAAAAGTATTTGGGAGCTTACAAAAGCAATTTTTTCTATTCAATTTTCCTTTATTCTTTTTGACCAAATTCTGCATATGTTGAATTGATTTAGATAGTGAGTTAAATCTCACCATAAAAAAATTGTGACCTAGATCGAAAAATTGCCAATTGTGGTGGACTCATGGAACCAATTTACAACTAGAAAAAATTGTATTGTATGATATAATTATCTAAAAAAGGGTTGTATTGGATTATCTCTAGAAATATGGTTTTTCTTAATGAGAGATGATGCAATTTTTCACTAAGGGGTTGAACTTTTAAAATATAGATTAGTGATTTGTGGATAGTATGCTCACATAATCCTTGTCAAACATACTTGTAGGATCTTAGTGAGCTCAATTCTTCTGTTTGGTTCATTTTCTATCTCCCTAAATAAAATTCTCCATTTTCCCCTAAATAACTTTAGGAAGTTAGGTGCAACTTGCCATAAAACTATAATCAAGGCTCATACTATTGAACCATGAATTGCATTGGAATCATGACATCATACCATAGCTATAATAACCCTATTCCCCTGATTTCGTTACCTAAAATATGCATTATATGATGATTTGCAGATCTATGCTTTTGTTAAATAAGAGATAATATATTATTTACATTAAAGGATCAACTTTCATATATGCACATATATGGTAATTACGCATATATGAAAGTTGAACATATGCGGAAGATATGTGCATATATGAAAATTTTGCATATACGGTAGATGCACATATATGGAAGTTGCACATATTTTATGTATATGCACAACTTCCATGTATGTACATATCTTTTGTATATGCACATATCTTCAGTATATGTGCATATACAGAAGTTGCAAATATACAGAAACTATGAACAACTTTCTTAATATGCATATATGACAGTCTCCAGATATGCACAACTTCTGTATATGTGCATATATTTTGTGTATGTGCAACTTTCTTGTATGTGCATATATTTTGTATATGTGCAACCTTTGTATATGCGCATTTTCTTCGTACATTCTCAACTTCTGTATATGTACATCTATTGTATATGTGCATCAACCGTATATGTACAACTTCCAGATATGCACATATATAAAATTTGTGCATATACGACAAACTTGCACATATATGAAATATGCACATATATACAAAAATCATATAACTTTTGTATATGCACATATTTTGTATGACATATATTTTATATATACACAACTTCCATATATGTACATATCTTTTGTATATGCATAACTTTCATATATGTGCATATATAAGAGTTGTGCATATACAGAATATATGTGCATATACGGAGGCTACGTATATACAGAGGTTTAATTTGTGCACAATTTATTTATATTCATAGCTTCTGTATATATACACATATGGAAGTTGTGCATATACGATACATACTACAAAAGGTGCGGATATATGGAAGATGTTCATATACATAAGTGGGATAATTTGCAGGCACCAAAGCATATAGTTCCTTGTCATAAAAGGGATAATTCACAACAGATTGGGATAAATTCCCTAAATGGTAACATACAAGTTTCCTCTACTGTATCAACACTACTCCCATGGCATAACCACTAGAACCTTTTTCAATTTCAAAAGGTTGTTGGAGGTTAGGAAAGGCCAAAACTCTTGTGTTACTAATATTATATTTCAGAGTATCAAAAGCATTATGTTTCTTTCCTCCCCACTGAAAGGTCTATTTCACACGTGTCAAAGCATGCAAGGGAGATGCTATGATGGAGAAGTTGGAAATGAACCTTATCCAATATTTCACTGCACCCAAAAAGTTGTGAACCTATGTAACATTGGTAGGCTTAAGCCACTTAACAATCACATCAAATTTTTAAGGGTATATATTTAACTATCCACCACCAACAATATGACCTAAGTAAACCAAAGAGGTCTTACCAAATTCACACTTAGACATTTTTACATACAATTTTTATTTTTGAAAAACATGAGGTACCTTCTTAACATGACTCACATGATCTTCCAAATTTCTATTGAAAAAAAGTATATAGTTAAGATACACAAGAAACAAATTATCAAGAAAATGTCTGAAAATATCATTCATCACCCTCATAAATGTGGCAGAGCAGTGCACGGTCCAAATGGCATCGCTGATAATTTGGAGAACACCTAGTTTTTCTTGAATGCAGTCTTCCACACATCCTGGTATGCAATTGTAACTTGATGATATCCACCACATAAATTCAATTTGGTGAAATAAACAGAATCTTTCAATTGATCTAGTAAAGCATCAATGCGAGGGAGAGGGTAGCGATTTTTCACCGTAATCTTGTTTAGTGCCCGATAGTCCATGCACATCCTCCATGTGCCATCCTTATTTGGCACTAAAACTATAGGTGAAACACATGGAGAAGAGATAGGTCTTATGACCCCTTGGTTCAAAAATTCCTGCACCTGTTTCTTGATCTCCTCCATTTTAACTAGCAACAACCTATACATACCCACATTAGGTAAAGTATATTTTTTTGGAGATGAATTTCATGTTAAATATTTCGCTTTGAAGGTAACCCACTTGGTTCTTGAAAAACCCCACAATATTTATAAACCATATCATATAATTCTTTCTTGTGAGCGAGGTGATAATCTTGGAAAGCTTCATATGCTTCTGCATCCTTTGCTCTCACAACCATGAGAATGCAACCTTTACTGAAGTTGATCAATCTCTTCATATGACCTACACTAACAATATTTTCATTGATCTTCACATGATGAGCCCTGACAGTATACTCCACCTCATCTTTCATGAGATTGTATTTATTTTCATTTCAGAAGAAAATTGTTCTCTTGTCATACAAATATAGAGTCCTGGGCACAATGCCACAAATGATGATTTCTTGGGATGACCCCCCTTGTCATGTTTCCCCTGCTTTCAAGATGGATGGCATTCACATTGGTTTAATCAATAGTGGTAGGCTCAAACTATAATAAAGAACACATGATATAACTACATAATTTGCTAATATACTTTTTACAGTCTCAGGTGAATCTAATCGAATGGCCAAGCTTAAAGCTTATTTCCTAAATTCCTTTGTGAAACTTTGCACACTTTGGCCCTTGCCTTGCCTCAAATATTTCCATTCCATTAAAGACTTTTGTCAATAGCCAAAAGGATAGAATTTTTCTTTCAATGCAGAAATAAAATTAGACCAAGAGGAAAGTAGATTACCCAAATGTCTACTACCTTTTTCAAGCTTTCTCTCCCACAACACGAGAGCGATGCCACTCAATTGAAGAGAAATATAAAAAGAATATAAATATGAGGAATAAGAAGAAGAAGAGTTCTCTCCATCAATCATCAACGACTGTGTTTTGTGGTCATCGATAGATTCTCGAAGATGGCCATTATGGTGGCCAGCAAGAAGAATATCAAATCAGAAGACACTGCTAAACTCTTCTTTCAATGAGTGTGGGTACACTTTTGGATCCCACAGTCTATCATCTCAGATTCGAATAGCAGGTTCCTCAATACATTTTGCTTCAGCCTCTGGTTGATGCTGGACACCAAGCTCATCAAGGCCACAATTTTCCATCCCTAAACTGATAGACAGACAGAGGTCGTCAACAGGATGATGGTACACATTTTGTGCATGTACAGTTCAAATCATCCATGCACATGGCATGAGAGCCTCCCCTATGTACAGTAAAACGGGTGAAAATGTGAAGTTGGGTTACACTTTTTGGCCTTTTTTGAGAAAAAAACTTTCATTTTTTTTGGTTCTTCAACTTTCTGCAAGCTAAAACAATTTTTCTGTTTATAATTTCATTTTGCGATAAAAATAAAAGTTGTCAGAAATTTTGTTAGCTTGCTATTACTTATTTTTTGGAATTTTTTTATACACATTTGATATGTCAACTTAGTGTTTTTTTGAGTGTGTGTTTTTTAAAAATCAATGGATTCATAAGAAGTCATGTTAATACACAATGTTGTATTATTTGAAAATTCATGTTTTTGAGAAACGAAATGTGTTACAACAATCTAGACAGAGTTTACTTCGGTTTTGTCATATTTAAAAAGCCAGTGGATGCATATCATAATTACTAGAATTTTTTGAACTGGTCCAATATGAAAAACTGCATATTTTGAATATGTTTTGCGACACAAAAAATTTCTTAACATATAAGTTTTAAACTAAAAATATAAAGCTACCCATTAGAGACGACGGACCAATGTAATGTACCATAATTTTTTCATTTTTTTTTAAAATGTATTTTGGAAGATATAGAATTTTGATTTCACTGAATCACAATGACCGTCAGAAATTGTTTGCATCCATTTTATTAAAAAATTAATTAATATTAGTAAATATTTATGAAATTCCATGAAAGTTAAATTTCCTGAAAGTAGATTCAATTCTAAAAATGTTTTTCTTGGTTCCAAAAGTTAATTCAGAATTTTTTATGGAGTTAAATCAGTCCAAAGTTGCAGAAACATATTCAGGGCTTGGCTTTGTGTAACTAGTGATGCGTTAGTTCGGCCGAACTGTTTTTTGCACTGACGGCACGTTAAATCAAACGAAAAAGTGGTTCGCCTGAACTTTTACTTATCTTTATGTCAGCCAGAAAGTACCGTCAAGCCCCTCCAAAAAAACATTTTGCATCAATATAAATTGCCATGAAACCATTCATTATTTTCGCATATTTTCGCACGTTTGGTCTGATTTTACAAAATTCTTGATCTGATTTTGCAAAGAATTGTTTTGGGTTTAAGGACTTTTCTTGGAGGTACATTCAAAGGAATTTTCTTTGAGACACATTATTTTCATACATTTGATCTGATTTTTCAAGGAATTTTTTTGGGTTTAAAGAATTTTCTTGGAGGTACATTCAAAAGACATTTCTTGGAGGTATGTGATATAGTTTTTTGGGCTTAATTTTTTTTTTAAAGTATGGATTTGGGCTTAATTTTGAAAGGACATTTTTTTGTTTTGGGTTGAATTAAATCTTTTATAATGATTTTTTAAAATGAGTTTTTCTGTAACTTTTTAGATGAATTTTTTTTGTAGGACTTGGAAGGAAATATTTTGAACTTCGTTTCATTTTTATAAGACATTTTTTCTTGAATTTTTTAAAGTAAGTGTTTTGGATTGGAGTATGTATTTTTTGCAAAATTTTTAAAATGAGTTTTTTTTAAATTAAATCTTTTGTGATGTTTTTTTTAATTGAGTTTTTGTCTAAATTTTTGAAGGAAATTTTTTGAACTTCATACTCTATTATCATGGGAAATCGAAGAAATTGTACGAGACCCTGAGGAACATAGAGAAGAGACGA
This sequence comes from Pinus albicaulis, assembly GCA_034641835.2. NCBI lineage: Eukaryota > Viridiplantae > Streptophyta > Pinopsida > Pinales > Pinaceae > Pinus > Pinus albicaulis. The sequence goes on along the minus strand of CM076569.1, from coordinate 782,875,322 downwards.
GACAATCTCGCAAAAGAAATATAGAAGCACTCTCAAATATTGAAGGGGAAAATAAACCTCAACTAGAAGTTGAAACAAGTATGTAAATGTAAATATTATGATTTTGATATATTTAAAATTTTCCTAGTGTAAAATGTGAAGCTTAATTTTTATTTGATGAACTAATTTGAAAAATATTTTGCAATATAAACAGATAGAGATATTCCTCAAAACATTGATGATGAGATACAAAATTTTGAAAGAGAAAGTGAAAGAGATATTGAACCAATGATTGAAGATGGTGAAAATGATGAAAGAAATTCAAGTGAAGAAATTGAATCACAAGGTATATATATATATATATATATATATATATATATATATATATATGTTGAACACATGCACGTATTATTGAAATTATACATATATTTATTAATTTAGTTATTTATTGAATATGTAAACTTATTATGTACTATTCATTCAAATATGTACAGATGAAATCAATGTCGATGATGAGATGTTAGAAAATGTTGACACTCACACATGGAGATCAAAAAGCTGACCATTATATATGATATCGTGTTAACCGCATTTTTTAGAAGTATTTCATAAAGGAAAATGTGATAGTTTAAGCCCAAATGTTGAAAGGTCTCCTATCATTAAGGAAATTAAAATAAGCTACGACTTTATTGGTATTCGAAAATCAACCAAAGATTAAAAAAAAAAAATGAAGGACAATGTGATACAAAATATAAATAGTGCTATAAATTCAATTAAAAGATCTAGACAGAAAAATGTTTCAATTGTACGTAGAGCAATACATATGGCAGTGGTTTCATCAAGTACTAAAGAGAATCGCTTGGTAAAATCTATGGCACGAGCATTAGGAACCTCACGAAAAACTTTGCACAAACATCGGAAATTTCGGTTGAAAATAGATGTAAATGATGAACTTGCTTGTTGGAGAGCTATTTGTAGGAAACCATACAAATATATACTTGGAGAAAATGTTAAAAAAATAATATATGAATATTGGAAGAACAATTCGCGTGTTTCGCCAACTACAAGGCATGTGATGCAAAGAAGAATAGTATGAAATTAGTACGAAGAACATGAAAAAAAATTTCTTGGAAACCACTCAAATAGAGTTGTTCAACAAGTTCAAATAATAGAATCATTAAATTCATGTTTCAATCAGTGCTTTTCTTCAACAAAAACCATGGCATGTAAAACCTATCACCATACGCGACATTTGTTGTTTCCGTTATCATGTGGAATTTGAGTTATATTATGACACATTCCTTGATTTTGGTAGAACATTTTGGAAGGATTCACCTCCTCCTTCCACTATTCGTGATTTCATATCTCAAATTCTATGTGAAAGAGAAAGCGATGAACTATTTTACGAAAAGAAATGTGTTGGTGGTAAAAAATGCGATGATTTTGGAAATTTAACTAAATTTCGAAACAAATATCGTACTGATATAAATGATCAATCATTGTCCAACATGAAAGTGAAATGGAAGAGATATGAATATATCCATACATTGATTCAAGGTGCAAATTGTGTTAAAAGAATTGAATTACGAGAAGAAGAATTTTTTGTGATAGACATTTTAATAAAGTTTGAGGAAGAAATTTACAAATACACCAATCATTCCCATAGAGCTCAATGGAAATATTTGCAATTCAAAAAATCCCGTGAATTTTTTCCACTAGGGACCATTTTGTCAGTAATTGATTTTGTAGAAAACTACACATTTGTTCCACAAAAGAAATTCAGAGTTAATACTATCATTCTGACCAAGTCTCCATGCTCGTCCATATTCTATATAGACATGTTGAACAAAACGTCAATCATATAGAAAGCACCAGTGAAAATCGACATATTATTAAAGAATATCACTTTTATATCAGTGATGATCATACACATGATACATATTTTGGACAACATTGTTTTGGAAAAATTTATGATTCCTAGAAAAATCGTGGAATAACATTCAATGAACATTGGATATGGTTAGACAGATGCGCAGGACAATTCAAATTTGCACAATCATTATTTTTGTTGTGTTGTCTTCATAAGAAAACCAGCATTAAACATTGTTGGAATTTCTTTGAGACTGGCCATGGAAAAGGAGAACATGACGGTGTAGGGGCATGCATAAAATGAGCACTTCGAGGATATCAAATGAACCCCTCTGCAAGCCGACTTGTGGATGCGAAAGAAGTTGTTCAATGGTGCATCGCTGCTCTAAGCCATGAGACTAACCGATCAAGGGAAGTGCGAAGGTACATTCAATTTAATTTTTATTGGATATCTAATTAAATAAACAGTGTAAATTTATCACAATGATTATCTTTGATTGTATTTTGATATCATATTTACATTCTTCTTTAAATTTTCCATATAAAGGTTTTTTTGGCATATTGGGATTGAAGACATAGATAGATCAATTGGAAATGACGTTGAAACAATAAAAGGGACTCGAAAATTGCATTCAATTAAAACAAAGTCGTCCAAAAATGTGTTTGCATTGGATAAAAGAAAATATTCTTGTTTTTGTCCTGTTTGCATAGACAACACAAAATCCAATGACGTTTGTGAAAACAAAATGTATCTAAAAGATTGGAAACATACAGAGCTAAATACAAAGGGCAAAATGTCCATTGCAATGTTTGAAGAAATGAAATCAGAGGAGACTACAATATCATCCAATGGTGATCGAGTTTTTGATCTTGTTAGAGAAGGTAACATTTGAATTGCTTTCTAATGATAAAGATCTAGAAATAAATTTGAATATGTATAATTTTGTCAAGTTTGTTTTATTGTGCAGGAGATGTTTTTGTTGTAATTGCACCTACTGACAATGATGAAAATGTGAAGTATTATTTGATGCGTTGCACTGAACGAAAAATGAAATTATTAGAAGACTATAATGATCACGGATTTCCATATGAAAGAGGATCTATTATACTGAAAGGTTATTTTTCAGACAAACTAATCAAAGTGGGAATTTTGTTTACTTTGAAGACTATGAACCTGATTTCATAAGTTGTCAATATAGTCACTTGGTGTGTGCAGCACGCATAAAGTTGATCGAGGTTCAATCAAAGAAAAAAACGAATATTAAGAAATGGAAAATGTCAAAATCCTATCATGAACGGATTATTGATGGCATTCCATTGGAATTTTTTTGATTGAACTGCCCAACAATTTATTCTCTTTGGATTATATGTTCTAGAACTTCCAGTACTCAATTAAAAATTGAGCTACCTTGTTATGTTATCTATGCAAGTGTTTGCACATGTACAAATTGTTTTGGTACATGCACACTTTAGTATCAACTGAAAGTAGCTTTTTTATACATGCATTAATGAAAAATGTTGCATACATATTGGATATGTGTGTGTGTGTGTTCTAGAATGCAATTAACTGTTCAAGTAGTTTTACTATGTGCATTGATGAAAATGTTTCATGTACTCAATATATATGTTCTAGAATGCAATTAACTGAAAGTAGTTTTCCTATGTGAATTGATGAAAAATGTTGCATGTACTGGATATATACACGAACTCAATGCGCACCCAATTTTTCTTGTGGGATTTTCTGGTAAAAGTTATCCACAATGTAATTAAATCATCCGCAGTATAATTTTGTACGAAGATTCCTTTCAGACAAGAGACTCGAAGCACTTCTTCAACTTTTGGTGGGATTTGACTCACATCTCTATTCCTGATTGAAAATATAGTACAAAATTTGTCTGTCCAATGGTCAAATATGTTCTATGTGCATTGATGAAAAATTTACATACTACATACTATTGTTTAAGTGAATTTTTTTTTTTTAAATTACCAAATGTACTTCAACCATGTCCAAAACTTGAACTTTAAAAACTTTTTGATTATATCAAAAGAAATTACTTCACATGTCATGCCAATTGTAGTTCAACTATACAATAAAAACATTAAACATTTAACGTTATATCACATGCCAAATGTAGATTGAAATGGTATCCAAAACTTACTTTTAAAAACTTTTTGGTTATATCACAACATTACTTCACATGCCTAATGTACTTCAACCATCCAAAACTTGAGTTTTAAAAACTTTTTGATTATATCACAACATTACTTGACATGCCATCCAATTGTAGTTCAACTATCCAATAAAAAAATTTAACATTATATCACATGCCAAATGTAGATTGAAACCATCCAAAACTTAAGTTTTAAAAGCTTTTTGACTATATATCGTGCAACATTACTTCACATGCCATGCCAATTATAGTTCAACTATCCAATAAAAAAATTTAACATTATATCACATGCCAAATGTAGATTGAAACCATCCAAAACTTAACCTTTAATTTAACAAAAAATTATAGATCACAACATTACTTCACATGCCAAATGTACTTCAACCATCCAAAACTTGAGTTTTAAAATTTTTTTGACTATATCACAACATTACTTCACATGCCATGCCAATTGTAGTTCAATTATCCAATAAAAACATTGAACATTTAAAATTAAATATCACATTCCAAATGTAGATTGAAACCATCCAAAACTTGAGTTTTAAAATTTTTTTGATTATATCACAACTGATTACTTCACATGCCATGCCAATTATAGTTCAAGGATCCAATAAAAACATTTAACATTATATCGCATGCCAAATGTAGATTGAAACCATCCAAAACTTAACTTTTAATCTAACAAAAAATTATAGATCACAACATTACTTCACATGCCAAATGTACTTCAAGCATCCAAAACTTAAGTTTTAAAAACAAACAAATTATAACACATCATTACATAACATGCCAAATGTAGTTCAGAAGCAAAACATTAATTTATAGATGACAACATTACTAGTAGTTCAATTATACAAAACTTAAAAGTTTTAAAAACCAAACAAATTGTATAACAACATTACTTCACATTCACATGCCAAAAGTACTAAAACCATCCAAAACTTAACTTTTTGGAACAAAACAAATTATATTAACACTGTAATAAAATATGTCCAAAAATTGTAGATCTCACAAGTATCAAGTATCAAGTTATATATATGACTGTGCATCTAGATAATATATAAAAAAGTAAATTTAAGACTATCCAAATCTTGAAATCAAATCTACAAATCATGTCCATCAAATACAGATGGATGTAGTGTCTTTCTTATCAGAGTCTCAATCCATGCGCTATCTTGCGAAGCATGGGAAACCTATACACAATGCACGTACAAACATTAAAATTTGATGTTTTAAAAATGAGTGAGAATATATATAGAACTTCATGTAAGAAACAAAATATAAAAAAAAAACATGCAATACCTCATGAGGTTTCCTCTCCATTTGTTCACCTTCTACAAGTTCCCCCATTGGAACATCTCCAACAGTAAACTGTACAATATACATGTACAGTTAAGTGTTTATATATATATATATATATATTAAAAAATTTCAGATGAAAATGCACGTGTACATATATAAACTTATTTTCAATAATATTAAAAAAAAAAGTTAGAGAACTTGTTCAAATGGTTGAAATGGTGTTGGTGTTCCTATCTTCGTCGCTAGAGTCCGTGTATTAAAGAAATCTTTTATAGAAACCTAAAATTCAAAATTGTAAAAGTATAAAATAACTCAAGATCAAGATCACAATTTATAATAAAACTTAAATAAACTTCAATTTATAAATTATAACTATATATATATATATATATTGAATTTTTCTGTAGGTGAATTTGGGACATCTCCTAAGAGAGGCTCCAAAAGAAAATCTCCAAAAACCTAAAATTCAAAAAATTTAAAATAATTCAAGATATAGATATATATATATCTCAATTTTTAATGGAACTTTTTGAGGTGGAATATATATATAACTTAAACATAAATTTTAAAAGTGAAAAATTGTCCATACATTTTGTGGATGTGGCACATCTCCCAAGGAAGTAGAAGGTACATCTCCCAAGGAAGAAGAAGGTACCGCCATCCCAAAAACATCAAACGGAATCAGAATTTGTTAAAACATTTATTATTATATATGTACATGTACTTGTTTGCACAATTATTTATTTTAAAAATATCACTTAAAAAACACTAACATTTGTCAACATATCTTGATGGTGAGACCCATCTTCATTGTTTGAACCAGAGGTCCCGAACGTGAAATTAACATTTTCGTCATTCATCATGCGTGACAACTGCAATGGTATTTTAACATATAATGATACATTTTTGTTAGATTAATGTACATACAAATAAATGTATACATGTACATACACATGTATTTATTACTTATTGTACACATGTATGTCTTAAAATAATTAAACCCTAAGGTCATTGACACATATCGTTCTCGTGCCCTCTTCTTCACGAAGAATTAGGTCTTTCCAACCATTGCAAAAATTATTTGCATATATTCAGAGATCTTCAACATTCAGGTTGTCAATCTCTTCATTTGTACAATACACAAAATTGGCACGTGCATTCTCACGTGCTCTTTGTCGATTTAGACAAACATCGACTCCACCCAATCCATTGCAAACATTATCGATCATGACATCCCTTGCTTCTCGACTTATTTGAGAAGTTGCATCCATCTCTGACCGTAGAGTTTCGACCCGAAAATTTTGACTTACCAATGGCGGCTCAGGGTGAGACAACTCCACATCTCGCCTAGTGCCCCTACGGTCACACAATTGACCTTTCCCTGGACCAAAAAATTCTAACGGAAGGCCATTGTAATTGGGTTTCATTTTCAAAACAAATTCCGCGTAAAACAGTTTTGCAAAATAAACAGGAACCTGATCGTTCCATGGGAGCCTTCCATAGGCCGCAAGGTGCCTATCATACAAATAGTGAGCTATATCAGGGTGCTTGAAATATTACACCTTCAACATTTTTATTTTTGGCCCTTCCTTGAAGTTAAACATTGACTTCGCCATATCTTTTGTAACTCTTTGTTTTACATCCTCCCATTTATCAGGACCCATTACTGTTTCTTTTCTCTTTCTCATGACTTCAACAAATGTATAAGTTGTTGGCCCAAGATTTTTGTACACATTTACTATTTCGCCCAATGAATGTGTAATTATTTCAAGGCTTTGTCAACTCTCGGCAGGTAGAGTCAAAGCCACAAGATCTCTCCGCAATTTTGCATGAATTTGTTGACACCTTTCTAAGGTGCATTGCGCCATGTTTCTTTCCCATGGTATATCAGAAATTTCGGCCGGATAAGCTGTGGTGGGTAGACAACCTTCTTCTTGAATGTAGCATTCTACCCTGTGTCTATTTTGACCAATATTTGGAACATTTTCAGCCTCTGCATCAATATATATAAAATTTTGTATATTAGAAAAAACACATGTAAACAAATTTGTACAAATTCAATGAAAAAAAATATTGAAATTGATGGCAACCTCGACGTGGTTGGCTATCATCTTCTCCACCCTAAAACTGTTGAGAACCAGAACAACCCTGCTGATAACTAGCACCACCAGCCGTTGATTGGCCTCCGGGAGAATAAATATCACCACCTTCACGCAACCTGCTACCACTTATTGATGGCCCTCTAAGGGTATTTGAACCACCACCAACCTCTCGAGATGAGAGAGAAGCTTCATAAACAAATACGAAGTTATAATCAATTGAAAAATACATGCATACATATAAATACACGTGTACATATTCATTAATTAAATTTTGTTAAAACCATACCATGACTGGGTGAAACAGGGGCACCCATGGCTGAAGTAGAGACCCTTCTCTTCTTATTAGCTCCTAAAAAATAAAAATGGAAACTTATTAACAACTAATTTAACTCACAAAGTTTATAAAAGACCAATTCCATATGTACACACATGTATGGAGATTTAATATTATATTTAAATTTATCATGAACATCTCTCGATCCTGATCCCTGATCCCCCCCTCTCGTAGAGATATGGGATTCTGTTGATCTTCGTCATTCATCCTCCATGATATATATATCTACGGTGGACATTTACAATTATTTTTCTAAATAACTAATTTAAATTAAATTCAAAATAAAATTCAGAAAATTAATGTTTAATTTAGTGTAAACAAATTATGTAAAACACAACTTTCAAAGCACTAATTGATCTGTGAAACTCAATTTAAGCAAAAAAAAAAGTTATAAAAATGATAAGTTCAACAAATTGTGTTTTACATGGTGGGAGCACACTTGGTATAAAATTGAAAAAAACACATTGTCATTAAAAACGAAGTGAAACTCCATTTAAACAAAAATTTGTTGAAGTCCCTGCATTTTAATTTCATAAAAATGTGAAGTTCAACACTTGTTGCAAATGTGAAATTTCACCAAGTTGTGCTTTACATGGTGTGGTGGGAGCACACTTGGTATATAATTGAAAAAGGCACATGGTCACTAAAAAATACACATTTATAAGTACACAACAGACACATATCCAAGATATGTTACAATGTCTATCAATAAATTTTTAAGAAAAGCGTCTCAACACTGATTCATATTTGAGATATGAATCTTGAATTTTTGAAGAAGAGATTCTCAAAACTAATTCATCTTTGAGAGATGAATCTTGAATTTTTGAAGAAGAGTGTCTCAAAACTAATTCAACTTTGAGATATGAATCTTGTATTGGAATTTCCCTGTATAATTCTAATTCATCTATTAATTCATCTTTGATAGATGAATCCTGAATTTTCATTGCCCCACGCAATAAATCAGCAGACATATTATTCACATTTGTACAATTCCTTATACTAAAAAATTGAAATTGGCTAACAATATTGTTTTCTATTCCATGTAGTTCTTTTAGCCTCTCCTTCTTAACTTGGTATACGCCATTCATCTGGCTGCACACAAGTTCAAAATTGGTGAAAACAACAATTCTGTTTGATCCATACTCCATCGTTGTTTCCAAGCCTTCTATCAGTCCAATATAATATGCCTCTTTGTTTGTTGTTCTTCCCGGTATATTCATTTTCCTTTGGACGACTTTGCTAGTCGAAATATTGGGAAGCACATATGTAATCACTGCATTCCCTGGATTGGGATAGCAAGAAACTTCTATGCATAATTTCCATTTTTCAACCATATTTAATGGTTTTATTATCTCTAAAAAAAACAAATTCAATAAAAATATATATATTAAATTGACATTTATTGCTAATGCATGGGAGAAATGAAAAACTTATATTTAGATCTATTCCAGAGATTGAATGTAGGGGCATTTACTAGATATATCACCTTTCATAAAAGACGAGATCCAGAGGCTACCTGGCCCTTTACATACTCTGCCTATAGAACTACCATGGATATGAAAATGAAAAACTTCTAATTAGATATATTCTAGAGATTGAATGTAGGGGCATTTACTCTTAGGTTAAAACCTATATTTTTTGTATCAAATCACTTTTGGTTTCAATGGGAAACTTTTATGGCTAATTTGTGTTTTACAGGTTGAATGTAAAAGGATTTTTCTCTCTCATTGTTTGAAACCATGGATATGAAAATGAAAAACTATATACTTGGTTAAAACCTATGTTTTGTATCAAATTACTTTTTGTTTCTAAATACTATATACATGTTGACTGTAGGGGCATTTAGATATATTCCAGAGATTGACTGTAGGGACATTTACTAGATATGTCACCTTTCATAAAAGATGAGATCCGTGAGCTACTCCGGCTTTCCTCTTATATACCTTCATAGTAATACCATGATATGAAATGAAAAACTTAATTAGATCTATTCTTATCAGAATGTAGTATTTACTCTTAGGTTAAAATCCTATATGTTTTGTATCAAATCACTTTTGGTTTCAATGGGAAACTTTTATGGCTAATTTGTGTTTTACATGTTGAATATAAAAGGTTTTTTCTCTCTCATTGTTTGAAACCATGGATATGAAAATGAAAAACTATATACTTGGTTAAAACCTATGTTTTATATCAAATTACTTTTGGTTTCTAAATACCATATACATGTTGACTGTAGGGGTATTTACTGTAGTGGCATTTAGATCTATTCCAAAGATTGACTGTATGGGCATTTACTAGATATGTCACCTTTCATAAAAGATGAGATCCAGAGGCTACCTGGCCCTTTACAAACTCTGCCTATAGAACTACCATGGATATGAAAATGAAAAAATTCTAATTAGATCTATCCTAAAGATTGAATGTACGGGTATTTACTAGATTAGGTTAAAACCTATATGTTTTGTACCAAATCACTTTTGGTTTCAATGGGAAACTTTTATGGCTAATTTGTGTTTTACATGTTTAATATAAAAGGTTTTTTCTCTCTCATTGTTTGAGACCATGGATATGAAAATGAAAAACTATATAATTAGTTAAAACCTATGTTTTGTATCAAATTACTTTTTATTCTAAATACTATATACATGTTGACTATTGGGGAATTTAATGTAGGGGAATTTAGATCTATTCCAGAGATTGACTGTAGGGGCATTTACTAGATATCTCAACTTTCATAAAATATGAGATCCAGAGGCTACCTAGCCCTTTACAGACTCTGCCTATAGAACTAGCATGGATATGAAAATGAAAAACTTCTAATTAGATCTATTCTAGAAATTGAATGTAGGGGCATTTACAAGATTAGGTTAAAACCTATGATTTGTATCAAATCACTTTTGGTTTCAATGGGAAAATTTTATGGCTGATTTGTGTTTTACATGTTGAATATAAAAAAAAAAATTCTCTCTCATTGTTTGACACTATGGATATGAAAATGAAAAACTATATAATTGGTTAAAACCTATGTTTTGTATTAAATTACTTTTTGTTTCTAAATAAGTTATATACATGTTGAATATAAAAGGTTTTTTTTTCTCATTGTTTGAGACCATGGATATGAAAATAAAAAACATCTATTTAGATCTATTCTAGAGATATGGCTAATTTGTGTTTTACATACATTGAATATAAAAGGTTTTTTCTCTCATTGTTTGAGTCCATGGATATGAAAATGAAAAACTTCTATATTTAAAACTATTCAAGAGATTGATTGACTTGTAAGGGCATTTACTCTTAGGTTAAAACCTATGTTTTGTATCAAATCACTTATGGTTTCAATGGGAAACTTTTATGGCTAATTCAAGTGTTTTACATGTTGAATATAAAAGTTTTTTTTTCTCTCTCATTGTTTGAGACCATGGATATGGAAATGAAAAACTTCTATTTAGATCTATTCAAGAGATATGGCTAATTTTTGTTTTACATACATTTAATATAAGATGTTTTTTCTCTCATCGTTTGAGTCCATGGATATGAAAATGAGAGACTTCTATATTTAAAACTATTCAAGAGATTGATTGACTTGCAGGGGCATTTACTCTTAGGTTAAAACCGATGTTTTGTATCAAATCACTTATGGTTTCAATGGGAAACTTTTATGGCTAATTCAAGTGTTTTACATGTTGAATATAAAAGGTTTTTTTCTCTCTCATTGTTTGAGACCATGGATATGAAAATGAAAAACTTATATTTAGATCTATTCTAGAGATATGGCTAATTTGTGTTTTACATACATTGAATATAAAAGGCTTTTTCTCTCATTATTTGAAACCATGGATATGAAAATGAAAAACTTCTATTTAAAACTATTCCAGAGATTGACTGTAGGGGCATTTACTCTTAGGTTAAAACCTATGTTTTGTATCAAATCACTTATGGTTTCAATGAGAAACTGTTATGGTTAATTTGTGTTTTTCATGTTGAATATAAAAGGTTTTTTTTTCTCTCTCATTGTTTGAGACCATGGATATGAAACTGAAAAACTTATATTTAGATCTATTCTAGAGATATGGCTAATTTTTGTTTTACATACATTGAATATAAAAGGTTTTTTCTCTTATTGTTTGAGACCATGGATATGAAAATGAGAAACTTCTATATTTAAAACTATTCGAGAGATTGATTGATTTGTAGGGGCATTTACTCTTAGGTTAAAACCTATGTTTTGTATCAAATCACTTATGGTTTCAATGGGAAACTTTTATGGCTAATTTGTGTTTTACATGTTGAATATAAAAGGTTTTTTTCTCTCTCATTGTTTGAGACTATGGATATGAAAATGAAAAACTTCTGTTTAGATCTATTCTAGAGATATGGCTAATTTTTGTTTTACATACATTGAATATAAAAGTTTTTTTCTCTCTCATTATTTGAGACCATGGATATGAAAATGAAAAACTATATACTTGGTTAAAACCTATGTTTTGTATCAAATTACTTTTTGTTTCTAAATAATATATACATGTTGACTGTAGGGGCATTTATATCTATTCCAGAGATTGACTGTAGGGGCATTTACTAGATATGTCACCTTTCATAAAAGATGAGATCCAGAAGCTACCTGGCCCTTTACAGACTCTGCCTATAGAACTACCATGGATATGAAAATGAAAAACTTCTAATTAGATCTATTCTAGAAATTGAATGTAGGGGAATTTACTAGATTAGGTTAAAACCTATGTTTTGTATCAAATCACATTTGGTTTCAATGGGAAAATTTTATGGCTAATTTGTGTTTTAGATGTTGAATATAAAAGGTTTTTTCTCTCTCATTGTTTTATACCATGGATATGAAAATGAAAAACTATATATTTGGTTAAAACCTATGTTTTATATCAAATTACTTTTTGTTTCTAAATACTATATACATGTTGAATATCAATTGGATGCACATAACATGCAAGTTATGTGCAAATGATGGATGATGAATTACCTAAGTGAATCTCCATATCAATTGGATGCAAGTTATGTGCAGATGATGGATGATGAATGAGGTGATGTTGATCATAACCTTTACATCTATATGATAGGAAGCTTGATATACATAACAAGGTTTAGACTAGATATAATTTTGGAATTCAAGTTATGTGTAGATGATGGATGATGAATTAACTAAGTGAATCTCCATATCAATTGGATGCAAGTTATGTGCAGATGATGGATGATGAATGAGGCAATATTTTGATCATAACCTTTACATATATATGATAGGAAGCTTGATATACATAACAAAGTTTAAAGACTAGATATAATTTTGGAATTTATATTAGTTGGAATATTTCAATCAACAACTAAACAGAGTCATCTATTACCAAAAAACATAAATTAAGATACTTGAAGGAGACTATAAAAAATGGACTATAGTACCCAAAAGGTGAGAAAGTCATCTATTACCGACAAACAGATATTAAGATACTTGAAAGAGACTACAAAGAATGGACTATAGTACCAAAAAGGTGAGAAAATTACATTGACAACATATAAAGATTAAACTAGGATTGTGTGGATGACATGAAAAGTACAAGTGGAAAATGTATAATTCTACTTAGGAAGAGTCTTTGGTTTAATGGTTAAGCAAGAAAGAGTCATTAATTTCTCTATCTAGAGTAGAAGTGGAATCTCCATATCAATTGGATGCAAGTTATGTGTAGATGATGGATGATAAATGAGGTGATCTGTTGATCATAACCTTTATATCTATATGATAGGAAGCTTGATATACATAACAAGGTTTAAAGACTACATATAATTTTGGAATTTATATTAGTTGGAATATTTAAATCAACAACTAAACAGAGTCATCTATTACCAACAAACAGATATTAAGATACTTGAAAGAGACTACAAACAATGGACTATAGTACCCAAAAGGTGAGAAATTTACATTGACAACATATAGAGACTCAACTAGGCTTGTGTGGATGATGTGAAAAGTACAAGTGGAAAATGTATAATTCTACTTAGGAAGAGTCTTTGGTTTAATGGTTAAGCAAGAAAGAGTCATTACTTTCTCTATCTATATTTGAAGTGGAATATCCATATCAACTGGATGCAAGTTATGTGCAGATGATGGATGATGAATGAGGTGATCTGTTGATCATAAACTTTACATCTATATGATAGGAAGCTTGATATACATAACAAGGTTTAAAGAATAGATACATTTTGGAATTTATATTAGTTGGAATATTTCAATCAACAACTAAACAGAGTCATCTATTACCAACAAAAAGATATTAAGATACTTGAAAGAGACTACAAACAATGGACTATAGTACCCAAAAGGTGAGAAATTTACATTGACGACATATAAAGATTCAACTAGGCTTGTGTGGATGACATGAAAAGTACAAGTGGACAATGTATAATTCTACTTAGGAAGAGTCTTTGGTTTAATGGTTAAGCAATAAAGATTCATTACTTTCTCTATCTAGAGTAGAAGTGGAATACATAGTAGTTACTTCTTTTTGAGTGTTTTGGATGAAATGGGCTCTACAAGATATTAAGGTAAATTTTAGTGAACCTAGATATCTATTAAGTGTTTCAATAAAAGTGTAATAATAATTTAAAAAATAAAATATTCTACTTCCTTCAATCACTAAACATATCATCATAAAGTACCACTTCCTCACACAACAAGTCTTTGAGAAAATAGTGAATATGGAATACATACCCACAAAGCCTCTTGTTAGAGAAGCATTTGAATATGTGAGAAACAAAGTAGGGATAACTCTTGTAAATTATCTTTTTAGAGAACCATTTGAATATGTGAGAAACAAATTAGGGATAGCTCTTGTAAATTATTGTCACTTATTTGAATTCAAAAGAAGAGCCTATGAAATTTAGTGCAATATCTATGTGGGAGAGTACACAATATCTATGGGGGAGAATACAATATAAGGAAGAAATAAAAAGAGTAACAAGAAGCATATGATTGTGTCAATAATTTGAAGTAGTCAAGAAGCATAACAAAGGACCATCATTAAATTCAAATTGAAAGATCAAATAGTCTTCTTCATGAAGAAGCAACATTAAATAGGTTCATCATTTAAAGGGTTTATTTTTTAATGAAAATATTTATGAAAAAAAAGTACATATGTATATATAATTTATATAAACATGTTCCAAAATATTCTCAAATGTCCACAGTAGTATTATAAATTTTCATATCTAATTAATAGATGTTGAAGATGATTCTAGCTCATTCTTTATTGGCATTATCATAACATTCTCGAAAGCTCCTCCTGAATCTAAAAATGAATATGGAATGAGTCATTGTACATTATGATAAATCATCTCCTCCTGAATCTAAAAATGAATATGGAATGAGTCAGTGTACATTATGATAAATCTTGTATTTAAATGACATTTGATCTATGAATAATATGGAATGAATCATTGTACATAAAGCAGAGAGCCAAAAAGGCATACATAGTTTAAAGAGATAGTAGTAATAGACAGTGTTATCCTTATTAAACTCTATTACAAAGTTGTAGTAATTGACAGTATTATCTTTATTAAACTCTATTACAAAGTTGTAGTAATTAACAGTCTTATCAACACATTTCCAAAAAGCAGAGAGCCAAAAAAGCATATACAATTTAAAGAGATAGTAGTAATAGAAAGTCTTATCCTTATTAAACTCTATTACAAAGTTGTAGTAATTGACAGTCTTATATTAAACTCTATTACAAAGCTGTAGTAATTGACAGTCTTATCAACACATTTCCAAAAAGCAGAGAGCCAAAAAAACGTATACAGTTAGACTGATTCATTGGTTCTTTGCATGTTCCTTACCGGGCCTCTCTCATTCATATGGGTGAGGAATGCTATATGCAATGACGTTCTCGCTAGATATCTAGTAATTCGTTCATAATACAACACATGTTTCGATGGTTGGTGGTCAATGGATGTGTGTTTTAATGGCCAAATTCTTGCTAAAATGAGGTTTATTTCGATCTTTCATAATAAATATATATGAAGCAGCTTGCAGGTTTTATAGTCAATGGGAAGACTATGCTGGTTTGAACCTGTCAAACCAACATTCATTCCTAAAGTAGGCTTGCTTCTAAAGGTAATAAAAATGAATGGTCTAAGCTAAGTGTCGGATCAAGTAAGAATATATTATAAAGTGTTGTTGACAGGGAGAATACACTTGTTCAGAACATTATTTCTCTTCTGCATAAATTCCCTATAGAATAACAGGGAGAATGTTAAATGTACCTGGAAATTCGCAGCAAAGGATGTTGAAGATGCTGAAGACAATGATCCCTGTAGACACTGAAGACAACGATCCCTAAAGATGTCATGGCAGACCTCTCCAACAAAAAAAACAGATTAAAACCAAATTAAAAAAAAAAACAACAAGAAAAAAATTATAGAAATTTAAAATTTGGATTATCTTACCTCCTCAGTGCAGCGCAAAACAACAAAACTCCCGCGGTGCAAAAGAAAATGATCTTAATTCACGTGGAACAACAATGAATCAGCGAGACAGAAATGAGAGCACGAGACAACAACGAATTAGCAGGACAGAAATGAGTGTGTGAGACAACAACAAATCAGCGGGATAGAAATGAGTGCGTGAGACAACCGAAAATCAGTGGAATAGAAATGAGCACGTGATAAATGTGAAGAGAAACCCAGAATATTTTGTGGGCGATATATTTATAAATTTCTAGTTCGGCCAAACTTTCTTTGCCGATTTTCCAAACTCAGGCGAAAAATCTGTTTGCCATTTTCGTCAGTACGCCATCAATGTAAATGTCAAACGAATTTTGGCCGAACTAAATTCAATAGCTCGGCCGAACTCCTGAATAGTTCGGCCAAACTATGACAAGAGTTTGGCCGAACTATGGAGGAAAAAAAATTTCCGCCCCAAATTCTCACAAAAGTGTTACCCATATTCGCATTTTCACCCTATGGTATCGATGCCTTTTCTCTCGTAAAATTTTTTTCACTTGGTCAATTTTTACGAAGGAAATGATAGAACATTATGAGGATACAAAGAGAAACACCCTTTTTACCCAAATGATAAATCTCAAACAAAAGGGTTCAGTGGGAACGCACATTGAGGACTTCCAAAAATTGAATATAAGGGTAACTGATATTCCAGAGGAACACATGATTGATGCCTTCGTATGGACTTTAAAGGATAATTTCCAACATGAGGTTCACGTTTGGGAACATGATTCATTGGAGAAGGAATTTAGTTTGGCAAGAAAAATTGAATGTAAAATTATGGAGACAAGGAAGCCTACCACTCACATCTATAAATATGGAAGTTTTGCTACTCCTCAACTTCCACAAACTACAAGGTTGACACCACAAAAATTGGAAGAAAAAATAGCAAAAGGGATTTTCTACAGTTGTGATAGAAAATACACTAAAGGTCATAAGTGTGTTGAGAAGAAATTATTTTACATAGATTGTGAAGAGAAGGAAGAAAATGAACAAGAAAATTCAAAATAAGAGGATATACACTAGGAACCAACCCTAGAACAAGAATAAATGACTTCGACCATATCGTGTAATGCATTGGTAGGAATTGCCACTCCTCAAACTCTCAAGATAGAAGGACGTATCAAGAATAAAAAGGTAAAGTGTTGATTGATTCGGCTAGTACCCATAATTTTATTCATTGTAAGGTAGCCAAGGAATTGAATTGTTTCCTATACCCAGCACTAGAATGTCAAGTGATGGTTGTAAATGGAGGAACTATAAATTGCTTTGGAAAATTCCATAATATCAAGCAAACCATGGAGGAATATGTATTGAATATTCCAATGCTTTCCATTCCAATGGGAAGTGTTGATTTTGTACTAGGAGTACAATGGTTGCAATATTTAGGGACAGTAGCTTTTAATTTTCAAGAAATTTTCTTGAAAAAATTTTCGGAAGGAAAGGAAGTCAAATTACGGGGTATCACAGAGAATCCAAGAAATATAATAAGCTCTAATGTCATGACAAAGCTTCTGAAGAAAGAACAATGAGGTGTAATTGCATAGTTATTCTCACTAGAAGTTCCAACATCAAAATCACCTATTTCTCCATATCTCCAAAAATCATTGGACAATCATTCCAAGGTGTTTGAAACTCCCAAAGGACTCCCACCTATTCGTGATCATGATCATGCTATTCATTTGATTCCAAGAATTTTTCCTTCAAAGATCTAGCCTTTTATATATCCTTATGTCCAAAAGCGAAATTGAACGTATGATTACGGAAATGTTAGAGGTTGGTATAATTCAACCTAGTCAAATTTCTTTCTCTGCTCCAGTAGTATTGGTGCACAAGAAGGATGGATCATGGTGCATGTTTCTGGATTATAGGCAGCTCAATAAGCTCACTATTAAAGATAAATTTCCCACTCCTGTTATTGATGAATTATTGGATGAATTACATGGAGCAATTTATTTTACCAAGTTGGATCTTCATTCAGGATATCATCAAATTATAATGAAGACTGAAGATATTCCAAAAATAACATTTCGAACTCATGAGGGTCATTATATATTTTTGGTCATGCCTTTTTGCCTTACCAATGCACCTTCTACATTTCAAGGGTTGATGAATTCCATTTTCAAACCCTTCCTTAGAAAATTTGTGCGTGAAACCAGCTCCAAAAATAGAAGAAAAGAGATATCAATGCCTTAGAAATAAGCCACTTCGAGGGGAAAACCTTCAATACATTACATGAATGAACAATTCTTCGATAATACAAATGGAAAAACCTCATTTCTATATATAGGAGTCCATGGGGCCACAATGTAATCTTAGTCGACCTAACAATAATAATGTAAGGGCACAATAGTAAAAATATGGGGGTTACAGGGGTACAAAAATAACAATAAGGGGGGCTACACTAACATAATAAGGGACTACACTATTAATATAGGGACTTAACATAATTCAACCTAGTCAAAGTTATTTCTCTGCTCCAGTAGTATTGGTGCACAAGAAGGATGCATCACGGCGCATGTTTCTGGATTATAGACAGCTCAATAAGCTCACTATTAAAGATAAATTTCCCACTCCTGTGATTGATAAATTATTGGATGAATTACATGGAGAAATTTATTTTACCAAGTTGGATCTTCATTTAGGATATCATCAAATTATAATGAAGACTGAAGATATTCCGAAAACAACATTTCGAACTCATGAGGGTCATTATATATTTTTGGTCATGCCTTTTTTCCTTACCAATGCACCTTCTACATTTCAAGGGTTGATGAATTCCATTTCCAAATCCTTCCTTAGAAACTTTGTGCAAGAAACCAGCTCCAAAAATAGAAGAAAAGAGATATTAACGCCTTAGAAATAAGCCACTTCGAGGGGGAAACATCCAATACATTACATGAATGAACAATTCTTGGATGATACAAATGAAAAAACCTCATTTCTATATATAGGAGTCCATGGTGCCACAATGTAATCCTAGTAGGGCCACAATGTAATCTTAGCCGACCTAACAATAATAATGTAAGGGCACAATAATAACAATATGGGGGTTACAGGGGTACAACAATAACAATAAGGGGGTATACACTAACATAATAAGGGACTACACTATTAATATAGGGACTTAACATAATTCAACCTAGTCAAAGATCTTTCTCTGCTCTAGTAGTATTGGTGCACAAGAAGGATGGATCATGGCACATGTTTCTAGATTATAGGCAGCTCAATAAGCTCACTATTAGAGATAAATTTCCCACTCCTGTGATTGATGAATTACATGGAGCAATTTATTTTACCAAGTTGGATCTTCATTCAGGATATCATCAAATTATAATGAAGACTGAAGATATTCCGAAAACAACATTTCGAAATCATGAGGGTCATTATATATTTTTGGTCATGCATTTTTTCCTTACCAATGCACCTTCTTCATTTCAAGGGTTGATGAATTCCATTTTAAAACCCTTCCTTAGAAACTTTGTGCTAGTATTTTTTGATGATATACTAATCTACAACAGGTCTTGGAAGGATCATGTTCAACATGTTAATAGGGTTCTCCAACTATTAAGGTCGAAACAATTATATGAAAAAACATCCAAATGTTTCTTTGGAGTACAAAAGGTGGAATATCTGGGTCATATTGTATCTCATGAGGGTGTTAAGGTAGACCCTAACAAAATTAAAGCCATTAAGGAATGGAAAGTCCTGACAACCATAAAGCAGTTGCAAGGGTTTCTCATGTTAACAAGGTATTATCGCAATTTTGTTAAGAATTATGGGAGAAATGCAGTGCCTCTAACAACATTATTGAAGAAAGATGCATTTTCATGGACTCTTGAAGAAAATAAGGCCTTTGAATATCTTAAAGAGGTAATGTGCCTAGCACCAATCTTAGTTACACCAGACTTCACAAAAACCTTTATTGTGGAATGTGATGCTTCAAGAAATGGAATTGGTGTTGTTTTAATGCAAGAAGGAAGACCCATTACTTTTGAAAGTCATCCAATCAAAGAAAAGTATTTACAAAAAGCTATTTATGACAAGGAAATGTTAGAAATACTACATGTACTAAAGAAATGGCGACCTTACCTAATGGGAAGACACTTCAAGCTAAAAACTGATCATGATTGTCTTAAACACTTTTTGGAACAAATACTATCTTCAAAAGAGCATAAAAAATGGGTCACAAATATGTTGGGTTATGACTTTGAAATCATCTACAAAAAAGGGAAGCTAAATTTTTTTGCAGATGCACTCTCAAGAAACAATCAAGAGGTGGAAGCATTTCTTTATGCCATTTCTATTATCCAAGTAGATTGGATAATTGAAGCAAGGGATGAATGGAAGAAGGACGAAGAAGTATGGACACTCATTCAAAATTTGCAGCAATATCCTATTACATCTGATACATTTAGTTGGAAAAATGATTCCTTATGGTACAAAGATTGCTTATATATTTGTAAGAATTCCTAACTAAAACAAAATATTCTCGTGGAATTGCACACTTCTCCTTTAGAAGGACACTCAGGATTTTTAAAAAATTACCACAGGATGAAGAAAGAATTTTTTTGGGATGGCTTTAAATCTAATATTCAAAATTTTGTGGCATAATTTTTGGTTTGCCGGCAAAATAAAGTTGAGACAATTAAGACCTCGAGTCTTCTACAACCTTTATCCATTCCAAGTCAACTTTGGGAGGACATTTAAATGTATTTTATCATAGGTTTCCCTAATTTCGAAGGAAATAGTGTCATCATGGTATTATTTGATAGACTTACCAAGTATGCACACTTTTGTGCATTATCTCATCTGTTTAAAGCAAGTACAGTTGCTATTTCATTTATGGAAACTATTCAAAAGCTACATGGAAACCCAAAGATTATTGTAAGTGACAAAGATCCCATTTTTACTGGAAATTTTTGGATGGAATTATTTTCTTATTTGGGTACTCAACTAGCTCATAACTCATCTTATCATCCTCAATTCAATGGTCAAACTGAGATAGTGAATACATGCTTGGAAGGATATCTTCGTTGTTTTGTATCTGATAAGAAAATACAATGGGTCAAGTGGTTACCTCTCACTGAATGGTGGTATAATAATTCCTTCCATACTGCAGGAAAAATGACCCCTTTTATGGCACTTTATGGATATCATCCATCATCCATCACATCATCTTTAAGAGAAAATTCTAAGGTTCAAGCAGTGGAAGATCACATCGAGCAAAAACAAGAATTTTTCCAACTCTTAAAGGATAACTTAAATTTGGCACAAAATCGAATGAAATAATAGGAAGATCAACATCATAACGAAAGAATTTTTGATATAGAGACTGGGTATTTTTACAGCTACAACAATACAAAAAAATTTCCCTCAAACAAGCTAAGAACGATAATAAATTATCGCAAAAGTACTATGGTCCTTACAAGGTGTTGAAAAAGATTGGTACTATGGTATACAAATTAGAGCCTCTTGCTTCTTCGCAAGTGCATCCAGTTTTCCATGTTTCATGCTTAAAGAAGGTTATAGGTGAAAACCGTGTTTAAGATAATGCCTCATTTATGATGCATACTAAAGTTTAGGGATTGGTTTGGTTTGTTGGAGGATGTTGAGAGATTATCTCAACCTCTCTCTCTAAGATTAGAATTAGTTGGATCAGAGTTCAACTATATATACGTATGTAATCTCTATCGATTGATGATCAGTAATACAATCTATTGTTTTCTATGTGATGTCTGCTCTCATAATTTCTCATATGGTATCAAAGCCTTGCTGGGCTTGATCCCTCATGGGAGTTCCCAGGAAGATGTGAGAGTCATAAATCATAATCCTATGTAAATAGATAGGATTAGTGCATGTGAATGTAGAAGATTAATTTTTGTTAGAGATTTTTGTAAGTTTCTGTGAAGGTTGATTTGCTACTGTTGAAGGAAGGCGGAGAATTATTATGTGGATCACATCTCCAGTGCAGATCATGCTCTCAAGCACTACTTTTCTAAAGAACTGAACTCATTTCGCTTGAACTAGAACGAGAATGAGAATGGGAATGCAGAACTTGACTTCCGCTCACTTCTAACGCGGATTATCTTGATTACCATGGCGTTTGATAGAGCCCGCACAGTCAGAGATTATTCGTCGAGATCTTTGTAATTTGCCCGACGACGCAGTACTATATCCAAACAAGTAGCATTCATGTTATGTCGGGATTCTCACGATGATTCCCTTTTATTTTGAGTCCATTTTCATCGTTGTTCAAGGAAGCCGCCTGTTATACAATTAGTAGAGTTCTCGATTGCAGATCGGGCCCGAGATTTTCCACATGCGTTTTCAAGAGGCCTGGATGAGATCCCACATGAATTTTCACAAGTCATGGGAAGAAATAATATGTGAAGCCTTCTGAACATGGCCGAGAGAAGCATGTAGGCAGTTCGATCAGGTTTTTGTTCAGCCAGAACCAGAGGTTTGTTGAATGGTATTTACGTTGAGGAAGCGATATTGGGCTGAGTCCATTGAAATGGACGGAATTACTAGTTCTAAGGTAGCTGCAGTGCAAACCAGATACAACTCCATGAATTTGAAGCCATGGAAACTTATCTTCCATGGAATTCTAGAACTACCAATTTATATATATATATTTTGTCACATGAAATGCCCAAAGTTTCTTCATTATCTCAGTTGACCCAACTGCATTGTTGGTCAACTATTTGTAATAAGAGGGTATATATATGGATATTTCCTACCTTGTGTTCAATGGAAGATGCAAATTCATTTGTAAAAGACGGAGGCTACAATCGCTGGAGAATCAAATCGCCGGGAAGAAGGTGCTATACTGACGAAGAAATTGAAGCTGCTTGTGCATTTTTTAGATATATATTATGTGACATTTGTTGTGACATTTGTGTAGTGTAGAAGAAATTATTGAACAATTTAGCATTATTTAAATTAGTCGTTCTCGATGTTCTTCGGTGCCAAGAGAACAATTGGCTAATTTGATTGTGTGAATTTGTTATATGATGATGGGTCTTGTTGTGCTTCAGGGTTCAAGAGCATCATTTACAGGTTATACAATGAGATCCTTGTGTGTAAAGGTCACTTTGTAGGATTGATCACTGATCATATTCTGTACCTAGAATATTTTCCTATATGACTGTTGAAATTTATTCTTCGGGGTTATTTCACAGATGGAAATATTTCTATAGGGTAGTTCAGTGTCGAGACTCTTCTTCGAGGGTGTCAAGAATCTTTAATCTTACAAATTCAGCATTGATGGTCAGAAGCAGGTCTACTTTAAATGGGTTGAAAGGTAAGCTCGAAGATGTGAAGAAAGAAAGAGCGGAATCCAGAAGACTGCAGAGTGGGTAGAGTTGCTAATGAAGACCAGCCACACAAAGACAAATACAAATTTTGTAATTGTGATATCAGTATAATAATTTTTCTGTAATGTATGCATTAATGTGGGGTGTTTTAGATAATGCCTCATTTATGATGCATACTAAAGTTTAGGGATTGGTTTGGTTTGTTGGAGGATGTTGAGAGATTCTCTCAACCTCTCTCTCTAAGATTAGAATTAGTTGGATCTGAGTTCAACTATATATACGTATGTAATCTCTATTGATTAATGAGCAGTAATACAATCTATTGTTTTCTTTGTGCAATGTCTGCTCTCATAATTTCTCATAAAACGTCCAGTTCAAACAATATTGCCAGAACTTGATGAGGAAGGAAAAATCATATTGGAACCTGAAGAATTCACGGAAACAAGAACTCGACAGTTATGAAATCGGTCAATTTCAGAGTATATCATCAAGTGGAAGAACTTACCCACTAAATATTTTACATGGGAGGATGACAATTTTATACAGAAGAACACAGAGCTACTCAAGCATGGGGGACAACACTTTTTAGAAGGAGAGGGGCATGTTAGGTCCCTATATTACTAGTGCAGTCCCTTATTGTTGTTAGTGTAGCCCCCTTATTGTTATTTTTGTACCCCTGTAACCCCAATTTTGTTATTTTTGTTCCCTTACATTATTTTTGTTAGGTTGGCTAGGATTATATTGTGACCCCATGGAATCCTATTATAGAAGTAGGTTTTGTCATTTGTATCATCCAACAATTGTTCATTTATGTAATGTAAAGGAGGTTGCCCCCTCGAAGTGGCCTATTTCTAAGGTGTTGATCTATCTTTTCTTCTATTTTTGGAGATGGTTTCATAATAGTTGGAGCTAGTAAACCATGTCTTCATGGAGAGCCAAAATCTATTGTAAGATACCCATTTCGGAATATCTCAAAATCTCATTAAATTTTTTGAGTTTTACTTAGGCAAGACTCTGTGACATTTTTCATATTGGTGGTTGTAGGTGCACTTTTGAATTTATTTGTGAAACAAATAAGTACAGTACCAAGATATGATAATTAAATGCTCAACCAAACTATATATACTTAGATTAAACTTGGGAATACAATATTCAAAATTGTATGTTCACCACAATAAGAATAATTAAACATACTCAACCATCTTATTAAATTAGTATCACAATTTACAATGCACAAAAATAAGAGGAACCTATTTTTTTGCTTCAGCAATATAATCTTCAAAATATGTATCCCCTTGGTGGTATATACCAGCCACAAATGATTAATGCAGACTCAGGAAAGTAACTATAAGGCATCCCTTAACCTTTATTCTTCCAATTAGCAATAATTTCAATCAAAGATGTACCACAACCCTTATATGTATAAATTATATAACTTATGTGTTATATGTCCAATATTCTCCTGATTTCACACTATTTTAACTTCATGCAAAATATAGAATCCATTCCACCATTGATCATTTGCAGAAATTAAATCAAGATTGCAATGCACACATGAAACAATAAAAATTCACACACATTAACACAGTTGTTTAACGGGAAAGCTTGAAGCTCACTACAAGAAAAAAGGACATTGGTGAGGGGCAAAAAATGTCACCATAAGCTCATTGGTGAGGGTCAAAAGAGCCTTCATCACCAAAAACTGAACGTCACCAAAGGTGGCGTCGCTGAAAGTATAGGTGTTGTGGTGACATTCAGGTTCCGTCACCAATAATGATTTATAATGATGGATTGTGACCGTCACCATTTCATATGAGCAATGGTGACAGACAATAGCCTTCGTCACCAAAAAATTGAACATCACCAAAGGTGGCGTCGCCGAAAGTATGTGTTCTGGTGACATTCAACGTCTGTCACGAATATTGATTATAATGACGGATGATGACCGTTACCATTTCGTATGAACAACAACTATTTTTTGTGATGGACCTTTCATGACCGTCACTATTGGTGCATATATATGGTGACGTTCATTGACCGTCACCATTTCATTTTTGGTGAGGGTCAAAAAATGTCATGATAAGCTCATTGGTGACATCAAGGTGTGTCACAAATAATGACTATAATGACAAGCATTGACCCTCACCATTTCATATCAACAACAATGATTTAGGGTGATGTACCTTTCATGGTCGTCACTATTAATGCATATATATGGTGGCATTAATTAACCGTCACCATTTCATATTTTGGTGAGGGTCGAAAAATGTCACCATAAGCTCATTGGTGATGGTCAAAAGAGAATTTGTCACCAAAATCTAATCGTTGTCATTCCCTATTAATATTAGGGCACGATGGAGTCGAACCACCAACCTCCTGCTTGTGAAGCAGGTGCTCTTCCATTGAGCTAGCACCCTTTAAAGAATTAAACTTTAAACTAGCAATTGTTGGTTGCCTAGTAAGACTTAATTTCAGCATCTAGAGAAGATCATGCAATCATACCTGTGGTCAAAGTATGGTGGAAAGTAAAATATTCCAAAAGGATGGGGGGGCTCATCCCTCGCCCAACATGTTGAAAAATAACATTGCGAAATGGAGGCTATTTTGCAGGGATGTGAGGTGGATCTTTGGTCAGTCGTCACAGTAGGGTCAACCACAAAGGATTTAACTTTTGTTGCTTTAGCAAAATCTATTAACTCCAACTCTCAATGCAAGATGGGGTGTCGACTGATTTAGAAGACAAGTGAGCACACAGATTACACTATTTCTAATCTGTTTGGATAGATAATCAGGACCACTATTTAGTTCTCCTTCAATGTCAGGCTCACTAGTGTGCATCCTTGTTTGGCAATTGTAGCTATCTGGTCAACTCTTCCTTCATTGGGATTTGGCAGTGATTGAGCGTCTCTGCTATGCTTTCCCAATGAAGATTAAGTGTAAGTTTGTTTTTAAGAAAAAAATTAGTAATCTGTCTACTTTTTGTTCCATGTCGTGTAATGAGGTACACAACTAGCTATTAGCTAAGGGTGAATTATTGATAAGAGATGCTCAATATTTATATTCGGTAACCTATACAGACTTTATTTCTACTTTGCTAGTCTTACAGAAGGGGATACTGATATAAGATCCATTGTATATACACTTCCACCTTTTGATTTACTGTTTGTAAATACTTTTCCGTAAATATAAGAGATGTTTTGACAACAAAAATAATGGATGACCTACACTAAAAGCTACTAATTTTCTTGCATTCTTCAAATTTTTTGGAGCAGAAAAGAATTACAACCACAAGATAAATATGCATGCCATCAGGAATAGAGAATTATATAACTATGCTGAGAATTGACCTAACCATGCTGAGATGTCATACAGTCCAAAACTGAAGCAATCGATGTCCTGCGAACATGAGCCACAATTGAGGCATACAAAACAATGAACTAATTATGGGACATGTTGGCATATTCAATATATTTCATTAGAGACAAGTGTCTTCAAAAGTATTGGGGATCGATTAACAAAGTGAGAAAACCTGTCAAATACTCCAGAAAGAAGGGTAACTTCATCAGGGTAACCAATTCTGGGACATGTTGGCATATTCAATATATTTCATTAGAGAAGAGTGCCTTCAAAAGGCTTGGGGATTGGTTCATGGAATGAGAAAACCTGTCAGATACTCCATAAATATGGAGAACTTGGTCAGGGTCACTAAGTTCACCTGCTTTAAACCAATAGTGCATAAATGAATTCCAATAAAAAACGCTAGTGGACTTTGGACCCAAGTGACCACTCCAGCCTAAGAAAACTGAACTCTATTAAGGTTAATAAAAGAAATTTTTTGGTAAAATACATGCATTTTGGAGTTCTAGGATTTTGTAACTACTACTTCACTTTAGTATCGTAACAAATCACATAATCATGTTGTGAATTTTTGTGTCTAACGCAGATGGTGCAGAATACCAAAATGCATGTAGTAAAGGCTCATAATACCTCGTTTCCCTTCTTAAAATGTCTTTGTTCGTTGTTTTTTAATATCACCCTCATGATGGTTGGAAACTTTGCACCACCATTGTTGATTCTTGTCCATTTCTTGTGTCTTAAATAGAATCTGGTAGAAATAGGTGGTCTATTCCATTACTATGGCAGCCACTAGAAGTTCATAGCTTTGAGGTATCTTGTGCTACATTCCTAGTTTTGAGTACTGCAGCAAACTGTGGAAGATGTTTGATTTGCTGAGTTGATGTATTGAAGGAAACTTTTGTGAAACTTAAATTGTTGTTGCCAAAATAGGCACCACAGCTAAAGGCATACAAAGTAATTAACTACTAGCACAAGTTGGGCATGTTCATTATATTTCAGTAGATAAGAATACCTTCTAAAGGCTTTGTAGAAATGATTGGCATAGTTACACACCTATCTAGATAATATATCAGGTGATTAGGCTCAATAATTCATTGGCTTGCAGAAACAACGCATGTAGTTATGAAAATGAATTATCAAAAACTATGGATTGTGGATCTCAAGTATGCATTAGCTGTAGTAGTTTATGCCAGGAACTAAAACTCCAGCCAAATGAGACCACTATTCAAGGAAATAACAACAAAATGTTATAGCATTAATGCATTTTGCTAAATCACCAAACTGCCAGTAATAAATAATTGAAATTTTGGAGATCTAGGATTTTGGAGTCTATGGTTACTATAGCTTCTTAGTTACTATGGTAGATGGAAAAGAAGCCAAATATTCATGTGTTCATTAAGGCTCATATGAGCTGGTAAGTGGACCTTTTTTTATGTGAATTCAAGTATCATTATTGTGAAGGTCTGCAAATTTTCCAAAAAATTGAACTGGTGCTACTTATTGCCTATTTCCAGTGCAGCTTAGATAAAAAAATTGATGTTAAGAGGTGGTTCACTCCATTAGTATGCTGACTAATAGTTGGCAGTTTTAAATACTGTAGAATATTTTGGACAATGTACGATCTACTAAATTAATATGCTTGTTGCAATTTTTTCTTAATCACAAATTGTTGTACATCCAAGATAGTTGCCACCTGACCAGGATGACTAAGACCATTGTAATTCTTACTCACTGAGCTAGTAGTCACAACTTGTCTCCTTACCTTATTAGAGCTGTGAAAATTGGTGGTTGTACTTCAGTTACTAGGGTGACTGCAAGACTATGCACCTAAGTCTTAATTGATTGTTGGCATCAAGATTATTGAGCTCATGTTCTCTTGATCCATTCACACATACTGATTAGTTTATTTGAGACATACTGATAAGTTTCTTTGAGCCATGGTGTGGGTTTTGTTGTATTCATTTTACTTGACTCCAGGATATCATATGTCATGCATACCCCTTGTGGGCTGTAATTGTAATTATCTCCAGAAAACTATGGTCCATGATCAAGTATATTACCCGCTATCAGATTAACGAAGGACTCCTCGTTGGTTTCTATTTATGGAAACTACACAGTTTGACAGAACCTTTTAAAGGAATTATTGGTTTCCACATTAACATTTCACTTTTACACTACTGACAAACCAAGTTTGGGACATAGATTTAGAAAATTAAAACCTGCTACCTCAATTTAAAGGAAATCAGAATGTATGGTGTGTGTTCTCAGGTGCATAGTTCTATAGAAGTAGTCATCTAGGAATTTTAGTGTTCAGAATATTTCACTTAAATTCCCAGCATAGATTTATAATCAACCATAGCACTTTGAAAACATCCTAAAAACTAAAAGTTGATAATGTAATCCTTGATAAATTTAGGTTCTTTGAGAAATCAAGAAGCCAAAATATTGAAAGGTTCTTCATAGTTGCATCATTTAATGGCTCTTCGAAGTGGGTTTTATAATAATATTTATGTGTATTCTAATGCACAGGAAAGGGAAAATATCTCTTATATGCGAGATTAATAGCAAAACATGTGAGTATTCATCTGTGAAATTGGTGTCCTGGTACAAAAAAAATAATGGGTGTTGTAAGCAAGAATAAATGTGGGTTTTCATCCCCATCAACCCACAACAAAAATCAATTGGTGGGAGCTTGGGTATTGAATGTAAGTGTTTGATGAAATGTCAATACATGTTTTTCTGACCTTGAACAGTATTGTTTCATGTTGCGTGCTTAATGGGGATGGTGAAGCAGCTTTGGAATTTTTTTGCTAAGGACAATATCAAGGAAGAGCAATTTCAATAGAAATCTAGTGAAATGGAGATCAGATAAATTTGTGGCATATAGGGAATGATGCACAAGATAAATACCAATCAGAGAGATTTTGAAAACAATGCTATGAGATGGTGACATGTGGATGTCGAGAGACTCTAAAGACTCTAGCATGCTACACAAGTATAGGGATATGAGGCAAAAAATCTGCATTTATTTCTTTAACTCTCTTATAAAACCCTGACCCTTGGTAATGGTTTAATATCATCAATTTTTTTCATATAGCTATGCCATCATTTCATTTTGCACAGACAGTTGTGTGGCTAGAGTGACAGCTTGCATTGTACATTTTTTTAGATGCAAGAGTGCTACTCTTATTAATTGTTGGGAATGAATGTCTCCAGGGTGTAGTCAATTAGCTAATGATTCCATTGATAACAGGTTTGATTCAGACATCAATAGTGAACTGAATCCACTATTAAAAGAAGACAAAAATTTTCACATGGACTATTCATTTTTGTATCCTTCCATTCAAACAGATACAATTTCATTTTTATTGTTGAAGAAAGATCTAGAGGCTTTTTTGGTCCATATCATAATTATATGGGAAAAAATATATGGTTGTATCTGTTTGAAGTTCTATTAGGAACTACCCGTAAGGCCAAATTTGGTAACAATCAATTGAGTCTGAGTCAACGCCAGAAAAAACCCCTGTAATGATTCATGTAACAAGGGGCATTTTTGTAACATTAAGTCAGAAATGGTGTAAACTTAATATATATATCCTTTCACTTCAAAGCAGTGATGCAAAGTTTGGTCAAGAGCTTTAGGGAGGGTGAAGGTTTCTTATCATTCTAAATTTATGGAGCTCAAGTGTAGGGCAATTAATAATATTAATACAAGTTAATTGTTTCAAACTATTTGATTATGAGGACAGGTTGTCTATCATTGAATGGATTGGTTGTATTGGCTACATTATGTGATGAGAAAGGTGGTGTATATAAAGCATGGTTAAATATAACAGAACCTTGAAATGTGGTCAACATGTTCAATAGACTAATAATTATAGGTTGGGGGCTGATTAATGTTAAAATGAAGCTATTCACTAAAGGTGGTTGCAACCTGCATGTGGAATTTGATGTTGGCCATCAAAAAGTTACTAGTATGCTTAGAGGAATTCCTTTTCCTAGTTGTATGCTTGGGAAAGTAAAGTATAGGATTGCAAAGTGCTAGAGCTTGGGGTGTTGTTTGAAGTATTCATGCAATTTGATTAGTGAACTACAACAGTTATGCCCCTCATTAATTATAACTTGGTGTATTGGACCACCAAACCATCACATGGAATAGAGTGGAGGATGAATGGAGCCAAGCTATCTTTAAAAGCAACTTGATCTATAACTTTGCCCTCGGGGAAGGCACCATCATAGTATTCTCCAGTCATAATATGGATGTATTTTTTTCTTTATAAAGGCATGCCACCTCAATAATGAAAATTCCTAGTGGGTGCAGTGGCAACATGCTTACCTAAGGGTTGCATGACAATGACAACAACTGAAGAGTTTATCTCAAACACCAATTTTACTGGTTTCTAAGGAAAATAATCCCCAATAGATCTTTTAGGCATTGTCCAAACACTATATTATATTGACAAGAGATTCCCATTTGCAGTACAATTACACCAAGGAAATCAATGCCAAGAAAATATGCCAATGACTGCTCTTCACAGCTAAAGGACACATTGTATTGAATTCATTCATTTATTGCTATTTTGTGATCTATTGTTGCTATTTCACATTAATGGCATTCCTATAATACAATATGCATGCATTATGGTACCCATTTTCAATGATTATGCAACAACAGAAATTGGAGTTCAAATTCTCAATAGAATTTTACTGGTAAATGGAAAACAGATGTAAACAACAATAATTAGCCTCAATAGTTAAATAAAGAAAAATTTATAATATTCAACATGGTAGAACAAGGTAGACTAGTATAACAAACTTTTAGAATGATTTATATACATCCTTTAATATATACTCTATCTATATTACTCTTGGCCTCTAGGAAGCAATATAGGGTTCATGCCAACCTTGTAACTAATGCATTATATTTCACCTCCTTTTGCAATCACCGTGACTTCCAAATATGCATAGAAGACCTTGCCAAATTGACACAAAAAATATATTGGAGGCATGACATCCTTTGAATAAAAAATTGGAATGGTTGTTTGTCTCTGCATCTATAAAGGGTAAAAATGGTGACACTATAGACCTAGAGGTTGGGTTTAATATAAAACCACTACAAGTGATACTAGCATATGTTTATGAGAATTTCTCTGAATCTAAGGGATCAACATTTGATTCTTGAAAGTTCACTAATCATTAAGTATTTTCTCAACCTTAATCCTAATAATCTGTGTATGGAAAATATCATGAGATTCGATTCCATATTGAATTTTTGTCTTGATGATTGCAAGAGGCAGGTGCTACCAATTTTGTTACATTCAAGGAATTTCAGTTTCATACAATCTAAAACAACATCAGTATCCTAGTGAAACAATAGTTTGGAAGTTTTGAATATCCACCATTGACATATTGGATGCCATTTTCATGATCTTGGCTAGTGAAATATGTGTGCTTATAATAGACTTAGATTTGAGTAATGTCTTCAATGTGAAGGAAATTGGTTCTAAATTCTTGAAGACAAGGACAAAATTATCTACTAGAAGCAGTAGCCTTGGTGTGTAGGTGTTACTTGGGAAAATTACTATTCATGACAAATTCTTTCAAAACGCTTCCAGCTTTGTAAAAACAGTGAATACAGAGTCTCAACAACCATTGGGTTGGCAATTTTCTACTGGATGTTATATAATTAATGCAATAGATAATAGAAAAGCATGGATTGATAGAGGCGTGGATGCAAATTTTCAAAAGAAATTATGTGCCCAAGACAGCAGGATCTAATCCCACAATGGTTGATATGTGTCTATCACTCACGTTCCCTGATACAGAGTTACCAAAACAACATGCTATATTATCCCATGGAGGCAATATTTCATGAGGGACAGAACATAACAACATTATGTACTCCCAAGTGATAGCAAAGGATAATTTTCAAAGTTAATGAGCAATAATTATTACATTCCTATGCAAACTTGGATGGACAGATCCTTTGAAGCTTTCAATCTTGAAGAACTGCTTGGAGAAAAATTGCATAGCACTTTGGAACAGTTCTAACACTGTCAGCAGAGGTGCCTCAATAAATGTGCACTACAGATCCCTGACATCCTTGGTTGCTCTGAGCAAGGATCTTATAATGAATGGTCTCAATATAAAATGACCCCTCCTCTTCATGAATTTGGTAATTTGATATATTGGTAGATATCTCTTCTCTCTGATTGAAGAAGGTCTTCCGCATTCTCTTCTTTGACCTAAAGCTTCTTAGAAGTTTGATGTTGCAATTACCTCATGTAAGTATCATCTCTAATCTGGGTAGCTCATGATGATTACCAATGCAAGGCTTTAGAGGGATCTATGATGATTGGGCTCAGCAATCGATAACATTTGTCCAAATAAGAGGGATTTAATGGAAGACCTAGATTTGTCCTTAATCACAAAACAGAGTAGCTATTGAACCTAGTCATAGTCAACTCTGATGTATGCCTTGATACAAAGTCTTTAAGACAATTTAAGGATAAGCCTCATACATATATATTGGATAGCTGATGTATGCCTTGATACAAAGGCTTTAAGACAATTTAAGGATAAGCCTCATACATATATATTGGCTAGCTGCTCATTAAAGATCAAGCATGATCTGAAGTTCACTATTGGTCTAATAAAAGGAAAAGTATTATATCTCCTGGTGACCATATTCATTTCTTTGTATCACAAATCAAAGGCTGATGTTTTTTCTCTGGAAGCACCATTGCAGCTGAATGTATAAAACAGCAAGCGTGAATTTGTATGACAATGTCAACAACTGAAGAGTTCATCTCAGACACAAATTTTACTAGTTTCTAAAGAATATAATCCTCAGTAGCAAAAGATCTTTTAGGCATTGTCCAACTACTATATTATATTGACAAGAGATTCCCATTTGCAGTACAATTACACCAAATAAATCAATGCCAAAAAAATATGCCAATGACTACTCTTCACAACTAAAGGACACATTGTATTGAAGTCATTCATTTCTTGCTATTTTGTGATCTATTTTTGCTATTTCACATTAATGGCATTCCTATACAACAATATGCATGCATTATGGTACCCATTTTCAATGATTATGCAACCACAGTAATTGGAGTTCAAATTCTTAATAGAATTTAATTGGTAAAGGGAAAACATATGTAAACAATAATAATTAGCCTCGATAGTTAAATAAAGAAAAATTTATAATATTCAACATAGTAGAACAAGGTAGACTAGTATAAAAAACTTTTATAATGATTTATATACATCCTTTAATATATACTCTATCTATATTACTCTTGGCCTCTGGGAAGCAATATAGGGTTCATGCCAAGCTTGTAACTAATGCATTCTAGTTCACCTCCTTTTGCAAGCACCGTGACTTCCACATATGCATAGGAGACCTTTCCAATTTGACACTAAAAATATCTTGAAGGCATGACATCCTTTGAAGAAAACATTGGAATGGTTGTTTGTCTCTGCATCTATAAAGGATAAAAATGGTGACACTATAGACCTAGAGGTTGGGTTTAATATAAAACCACTACAAGTGATACTAGCATATGTTTCTAAGCATTTCTCTGAATCTAAGGGATCAACATTTGATTCTTGAAAGTTCACTAATCATTAAGTCTTTTCTCAACCTTAATCCTAAGAATCTGTGTATGGAAAAGATCATGAGATTCGATTCCATCTTGAATTTATGTCTTGATGATTGCAAGAGGCATGTGCTACCAATTCTGTTGCATTCAAGGAATTTAAGTTTCATACAATCTAAAACAATGTCAATATCCTAGTGAAACAATGGTTTGGAAGTTTTGAATATCCACCATTGACATATTGGATGCCATTCTCATGATCTTGGCTAGTGAAATATGTGTGCTTATAATAGACTTATATTTGAGTAATGTCTTCAACGTGAAGGAAATTGGTTCTAAATTCTTGAAGACAAGGACAGAATTATCTACTAGAAGCAATAGCCTTGGTGTGTAGGTGTTAATTGGGAAAATTACTATTCATGACAAATTCTTTCAAAACGTTTCCAGCTCTGTAAAAACAGTGAATACAGAGTCTCAACAACCATTAGGTTGGCAATTTTCTACTGGATGTTATATAATTAATGCAATAGATAATGGAAAAGCATAGATTGATAGAGGCGTGGATGCAAATTTTCAAAAGAAATTATGTGCCCAAGATAGCAGGATCTAATCCCACAATGATTGATATGTGTCTATCACTCACATTCCCTGATATAGAGTTACCAAAACAACATGCTATATTATCCCATGGAGACAATATGTCATGAGGGACAGAACATAAGAACATTATGTACTCCCAATTGGTAGCAAAGGATAATCTTCAAAGTTAATGAGCAATAATTATTACAGTCCTATGCAATCTTGGATGGACAGATCCTTTGAAGCTTTCAATCTTGAAGAATTGCTTGGAGAAAAAGTGCATAGCACTTTGGAACAGTTCTAACCCTGTCAGCAGAGGTGCCTCAATAAATGTGCACTATAGATCCCTGAAATCCTTGGTTGCTCTAAGCAAGAATCTTATAATGAATGGTCTCAATATAAAATGACCCCTCCTCTTCATGAATTCGCTAATTTGATATATTGGTAGATATCTCTTCTCTCTGATTGAAGAAGGTCTTCTGCATTCTCTTCTTTGACCTAAATCTTCTTAGAAGTTTGATGTTGCAATTACCTCATGTAAGTCTCATCTCTAATCTGGGTAGCTCATGATGATTACCAATGCAAGGCTTCAAAGGGATCTATGATGATTGGGCTCAGCTATCGATAACATTTGTCCAAATAAGAGGGATTTAATGGAAGACCTAGATTTGTCCTTAAGCACGAATTTCACTATTGGTCTAATAAAAGGAAAAATACTATATCTCCTGGTGACCATCTTCATTTCTTTGTATCACATATCAAAGGCTGATGTATGTTCTCTGGAAGCACCATTGCAGCTGAATGTATAAAACAGCAAGCATGAATTTCTATGAGGCCACTCTATTGTCTCATGCAATTACCTCATGTAAGTCTCATCTCTAATCTAGGTAGCTCATGAGGATTACCAATGCAAGGCTTCAGAGGGAGCTATGATGATTGGGCTCAGTTATCAATAACATTTGTCCAAATGAGAGGGATTTAATGGAAGACCTAGATTTGTCCTTAAGCACAAAACAGAGTAGTTGTTGAACCCAGTCATAGTCAACTCTGATGTATGCCCTCATACAAAGGCTTTAAGACAATTTAAGGATAAGCCTCATACATATATATTGGATAGCTGATGTATGCCTTGATATAAAGGCTTTAAGACAATTTAAGGATAATCCTCATACACATATATTGGATAGTTTCCCATTAAAGATAAAGTATGATCTAAAGTTCATTATTGGTCTAATAAAAGGAAAATTACTATATCTCCTGGTGACCATCTTCATTTCTTTTTATCACAAATCAAATACTAATGGCTGTTCTCTGGAAGCACCATTGCAGCTGAATGTATAAAACAGCAAGCATGAATTTCTATGAAGCCACTCTATTGTCCCATGCAATTACCTCATGTAAGTCTCATCTCTAATCTAGGTAGCTCATGATGATTACCAATGCAAGGCTTTAGAGGGAGCTATGATGATTGGGCTCAACTATCGATAACATTTTTCCAAATAAGAGGGATTTAATGGAAGACCTAGATTTGTCCTTAAGCACAAAACATAATAGCTATTGAACCCAGTCATAGTCAACTCTGATGTATGCCTTGATATAAAGGCTTTAAGACAATTTAAGGACAAGCATCACACATATATATTGGATAGCTGATGTATGCCTTGATACAAAGGCTTTAATACAAATTAAGGATAAACCTCATACATATATATTGGATAGCTGCTCATTAAAGATCAAGTATGATCTGAAGTTCACTATTGTTCTAATAAAAGGAAAATTACTATATCTCCTGGTGACCATCTTCATTTCTTTGTATCACAAATCAAAGGTTGATGTCTGTTCTCTGGAAGCACCATTGCAGCTGAATGTATGAAACAGCAAGCACGAATTTCTATGAAGCCACTCTATTGCAGTAAGCCATTTGTGCTCACTATCATTATATATTGCAGAAGAAATATTTCACATACCTCTGCATATGGTTAAGCAGAGGACACTTCTTATCGCATGTTTGAGTGGTCAGATCTCATAGATTGTCTGATGGACACTATGCACCCTGGAAAGACAAATATAGGCTATGATCTCCCTGTGTAAGAGGGAGTAAGATCAGTCAAATATATTCTCTATATATATGTACAAGAAGCTAAGGATTCCTGAATGTTGACTAGATCTCTGCTGTAAGTCAATATGTTTGCAGGCTGTTGTATGGAGCTATGAGGCTCCCATTGATTTAGTTTTGATTTTCAGAAAGCAGCTTGGCACCATTCCCTATATGAAGGGATTCTTGGCTGAAGATTGAGCTCCAGGAGTTCCTAGGGGCTTGGGGTACTTATTGATCTATGAGCAACCATAGGGTGAGTGGTTCACCTTCCCCTAGTGGTGCATTGTGTACAAGGTGAGTGGTTCACCTTCCCCTGTGATACCCCATGATGGTTGACATGTGTGTAGGGTGAGTGGTTCACCTTCCCCTACTGCTGGTGACATATGCATAAAATGAGTGGTTCACCTTCTCCTATGGCATATGAGTAGGATGAGTGGTTCACCTTCTCCTGTGGATACCCCAGTGAAAGATGCATATAGGCATCTGTTGACATGTCGGTGGGACGTGGTTCATCCTTTCCCCATATGTAGGATGCTCATTCCCTACAATTGATAGTTGACATGTCGCTGGGATGTGGTTCGTCCTTTCCCCACGTGTAGATTTCTTCCTACTATTGTTGTTTTGCATGCACTCGGTGTTTTTGCATGCATGTAGGAGGTGGTTCGTCCTTTCCCTACAATTGGTGTTTTACATCTGTGTAGGAGGTGGTTCATCCTTTCCCTACATATGGTTGTGATATGTGTTTGTAGGATGCGGTTCATGATTTCCCTACAGATGATTGTGATGTGTGTTTGTGGGATGTGGATTCTCCTATCCCTATGTGTGATTGCGTGTAGTATGTGATATATTCTTTCCCTGTTGGTGTTCCTGCAACATCCTACCCATGTAGTTTGAGACACATGGGAAGTACCTCTCATATGGCCAATGATTTGTGAAAAGTGGTTAGGGACCATAGCACTACCGATGGACGCATCGCATACTGTCATACTCCCTATGCTAGGATGAATGGTGTTTATCTACTTGATTTGGGATCAATTCAGGTTCTACCTTCAGACTAACTTCTGTCAATGGAGAGTGGCAAGGTTTTATGACTCACTCTCGATCAATTCTTCTTTATTATTCACATATTTTTTCAGCAGAGCATAGTAGAGCATAGCAGAGATGGTTCAAGATGGCATGATGACCAATCGCAGCAGATGGATTGGTAGGTGGAATTCTCCCTAGTTGAGAGGGAGTGTTAAAATTGGCAACTAGAGCCAAATTCCACTTTGGTCTGCTCAGTTGATGGAGATTATAATCCCATTGAATTCCTCTTTTCAATCTAAAGATTGTCAAATTTGGATCAGAAAAATATTTGTTTATTCAAAAAGAAATTCTATAAATCCTGATTTTATTTAGGTAGGAAATTTGAAAATTCAAATTTTGAATTTTCCTCCAAAATATCAAAGTCTACTTCTCTTCTAAATTGTATATAAGGATTCTCTCCCAACCCATTTGAGGCATCAAAAATATCTCTTGCATCTCCGAGGCAGCCGAGTGGGGATAATGGCTAAACGCAGAGGTTAGGTCTGTTTTGAGTGAGTCTATTTGCTTGTTGTAGTGCCGAGGAAGCTATGGGTAGACTGCTGTTGGTTTCAGGACAATCTCAGTAGAGATGTATTGGGGTTTTGCTACATGATTTCCCTCCTCACAATAGACCAAGCTCCTTAGACAAGATTCCGAGCATATCTGGGTTAGATGATGCTTAATCTAGGCATTATTAACCCTCTCCCAAAGACCAAGATCCATTCTCAACTCAGTCGTAGACCTGTGGATAGCTTAGAGCTGCCTATTGTGCGAATCCTCTAGAGAAGGATTGTTGCAACTCCAAGGAAGTTGTTTCAATCAGGTCGCAACCCTATACAGGCTAGATATGTGGTCACAGTTATGTCACTGCCATCAAGAAGCTGTGGAGGGCTGCATCTAGCCCTAACCAGCTGTGGAAGGTTATAA
Source organism: Pinus albicaulis (assembly GCA_034641835.2). Taxonomy (NCBI): domain Eukaryota; kingdom Viridiplantae; phylum Streptophyta; class Pinopsida; order Pinales; family Pinaceae; genus Pinus; species Pinus albicaulis. The sequence goes on along the minus strand of CM076569.1, from coordinate 782,836,093 downwards.
CTATAGCTCTAACTAGCCTTAGATTGTGGACAATGACTTGAAAGGGGAAGCTGCAACCTTGTAATAATGTTTAGAGGAGTGCAAAGGGTTTTTTTTCATAGGACAAAAAACCCTAACCATAACGCAATTCATACCTAAAGCAGGTCAGCAATAAGGAAAAGCTTTGAATACATTTCACCACTAATCTGGACAAAATATGATTGTTGATGTTTAAAGGTAGAATTTTGGATCATGTCTTTGGCATTTGGACAGTGATACTAGTCGTCACCTTGGCAAGTCAATAATGTTTCTATTAGCTCTCTCTCTCTCTCTGTGTGTTGTACATTTGATTTGAATGATAAGAAGAATAGTTCAAGGGTTTTCCCCATATTGGGGTTTTTCCCTGGCTTATGCCATATTCTCTTGTTCTTTTGTCTTGGATTGTCTTCAACATTTCTCATTTATGTTCTTTTGTTAGTTACTGTCATATATTGTTTAATGTAATGATAATGGATTAATGGGCTCATGATTGAATGAAGTAACTATCCTAAGCAAAGAACATGTTTCCAGAATTAGCATATTCTTTGTTTATTTTAATTTCTCCCGAACACCTTTGTTGAATACAACAAGGGTGAGCTTTAAAAGCAGAGTCATATTGCAACAATTCAGGAGAGATTTAGTCACTGTGTTTTTCAGAATTCTTGTTTTTCTGGAGAATTCCAAATCAAACCTAGAGACATGAAAAGAAAACCTTGAAAACAACAAAACGACCAGAAATAAATGAAATGCATGCCAAGCAAACATAATTGTTAATGAAATGTATGTGTTTTTATCATGGAAACAAGGGCATTTCGAACATGTCCTGAGTTGCAAAGCATATAGAGGTGTAGCCAGAAGAATTATCCAAACTTTTAATAAAATATTTAATTGTAGATGTATAAATCTTATTAATAGATAGGGAATTGAATACCTAAATTTCATAATGATAACTCTCGAGAAACAATTATCTATCCATCTCTGCATAATGATGTTTCTCATATTGATAAAATTTGCTAGCATGCAAATTTCATTCAAATTGAAACTCTAGGAATGCATATGATTCATCAAACAATTGATCATGCAAAGAAGGGAGTAACAATTCCTATGACATCATGCAAAGTTAATGAGCAATAATTATTACAGTCCTATGCAATCTTGGATGGAAAGATCCTGTAGCAGCTTATGTCAACACTTACATGTGTTTGAAATTTGAAGGTACCACTGATTTGAAGGTACCCAAAGTCTTGTTCAACCCATCAGTGATAGAAAACCCAGCCTATGAATGTTGGAATTTTAATGTTTCATTATTTTGCATGATAACTAAGCATAGCAAAAGAAAACATTCTATTGGTGAAGTTTTAAGGTCATTGCACTGGATCAATGATTTCAAGTAGCACCCTCATTTTGCACATGCCATAGTAGGGTAGGAAAGGAATAAACTCCTTTGAGAAACAATGTGGCATGAATAAGCTCCCTTGATCACTAAATTTGATTTCATGTTGTCATAAATAGAGGACTTGTCTTTTGCTTTGTAAAAGACAAAATTGTGTGGTGCTTCTACTAGAAGGGGAGGCCATTCCCATATATACATGAAAAAATTCTAAGACTCTCATGCACTCCCAAGAAGAGAACATCTCTGAGTTGGAGCCTTTGTTACCCCCTATTTTGGCATAGGTTTAACACTAGGGAATTATCAAGAGTTAACCAATTTGATGTTGGGAGGTTGGATATAGAAATGTCAGCTTAGAGCTATGTTGCTCGGAGGTTGGATATAGAAATGTTAGCTATGGTGAAGGATCAACTTGTTAAGGTCTTCTCCGTTACTAACAATATGCTCATAATGGTCTTTGTGAGGAGTCGCTCAAATTGTTGCTCAGAATGGTCTTTTTGAGGATTCGCTCAAATTGTTCAATCAGATGCAACAGAATGGGATGAAAGTGGATAATTTCACCTTTTCCACTGCTTTTGCAGCATGCACTAGTTTAGGATGCAATTCCATATAATCATCATTAAAGTTATGCTAGACTCAAATATCTTTGTGGAGAATTCTCTTGTTGACCTATATGCCAAATTCTATTATTGACCCATATGCCAAATGTGGCAGCATAGAAGAGGCATGCTTAGTCTTTGATAATATGTTTGAACAGAGGGACTTTTCCTGAAATACAATGATTACTGGATATGTTGAACATGCTTATGGTGAGGAAGCACTGCATGATCTCAGTGGGTTATAAACCTACACTATTGATGTTGAAGGATGAATGCGATGGAGTGGAAACAAATAGGGAAGGTGCATCAGCAAGCTGCAAATAATTTGGAATTTCCTTTGGATGAGAATTTGAAACTATAGGAAGGCTCATAATTTGGAAATGCATTCAGGATTGCAAAAAAAGAGCAACAAAAAGTGCAGAAGGAGTTGAATACACAATTTATTGTTTTAGAAACAAGAAACAATAGTATCAATTTCTCAAATGCAAAACAAAAATGGCTTAGGGAGCAGTGGTATCAACTCCAGAAGTGGCAAAAGAGAGTAAACATCAAATAGTTGAGAAAGAGCATTTGATGAAAGAATATGTAGATTCCTTTGGGTCTATGGAAAATTTACTTCTTGCATTCACGTGAGATAAATGTTTTCGACAATATTCGTTTAATAATCTTGAATTTTCTTTGAAGAATCTCATAAGTGCTATAGAAGCAACTCATAAGTCTCAAAAAAAAATTATTGATCGAGGCCTTGAGGGAAAGTATGTTTTTTTGGGTGAATATGACAAATATTTGACCGAGATGGCTAGGCAAGAACCTAAGTGTGGCATCATTTTATGTCTATGGAGCATCAAAGAGTGCTCCATGGAAGGAACATCATCCTATAATTCTCTATGGTGTGGGTACAAGCAAGTTAAGAGAATTTCAAGAATGGATTCCTAAGAACTCTCCTGTGGTGATTCTATCTCAAGCATGATCCTACGTTGGGAGAAAAAAACCTTGGTGAATTCACTATTAACACAGTTTTGCATAGCTTTAATTGAATCTTGGTCAAAATCTTACACTCTTGCCTGATTTCTCCACTTTCTAGGTTGAGTCTATCAACTTTTCTTTTCTCTTTTGAGATCCCATTTTCATTTGATCTATGATGCCATCTTTCAATATATACATTTCATTCAACTTGAGATCATCATTCACAAAAACAACATCAGCTATAGTCAATATAATCCTTTATCTACTTTTCCCATGCCTGAAAGGTCAAGCCACATAGGGAAAAATCCATTTTAATGTTTATTTTCCACTTGTTTCATGCTAAATAAAATTCACATATGAAAAGAAAGACGTGTTTACAACATCCTAGATTAATGAAACCAAAAGAAAAAATACACTCCACTAGTAACTATAAAATTTTAATAGGGCAGCAAGGAATTACAAGTATGAGAAAAGGCAAAGAAAGAAGGATCTAAAACAAAGAAACAGTTAAAATAGTGAGAAAATGAGAATGCTATTAAGCCTAATTGATCAACCTAGGACACCCAAGGTAAGATTGGTTCACTAGTGAGGTCAGAAGAGTTTATCCCAACCACTAGGTTTCATTGTCACTATGGTCCGTGCCACCCAAATGGCATAACACGAAATCCCTAGACCATTTTGGCAGAATATTTACCATTCAGACCCGTCACCTAAGCCAATAGAAGTCCCTCATGGGAATGTTTCTTGCAACGATTCCTATAATTAAACAATAAAAATAAAATTTTGTTAGCTACCTCTTGAGTGGATTTAGTAGCCTCTAGAAGCTTCTCCTCTAGAACAGAGCCTTAATCCTGCTTGTCTGAGTGCACGGTCATCTCTTTAGGATCCAATTTCTTTGCTTTGAGACTCTTGGGAATATGGGTCCAGGAAAATCCCAGGCCCTTTTTGAGGAAAATCCCAGGCCCGTTTTGGGTCTCTGGAATTTTTAGGGATGATCGGATCATCACAATCCATCTGTGCTAGAGCATCTGGCTAGTGACCACCTACGATCTTAGGAGATTTGATTTCCTTGTCGTAATCAATGTATTCTTGCTCTCTTATCTACTTCTTTGCTAATTTTTGAATTGGAAAGGTGCATGTCATCGTCTTCTTTGGTGAAGCCATTTTTGCCCATGCCTTTAGCTTAATCTTCCTCCATGGAATCTTGAACATATAGCCTATTGAACACCTAGTTTTGCTTGTCTAGAAGTATTTTGAAGTGGAAAAGGGAGATGGAGGGTTGGGGATGGGCCATCACCCAGGAATGTGGTGAACCTTGTGCAAATTACCTCTGTAGAACGAAATCACCACGATTGGAGGAACCGAGAATCCAATCTCTTGATTCAACCAAATGTATCATATCATACCCTAACCAAAACTCAGTTCATATCTAAAGCAAGTCAGCACTGAGGAAAATCTTTGACTACATTTGACCACTAATCTGGACAGAATAAGATTGTTGATGTTTAAAGGCAGAATTCTGAATCATGTCTTTGGCATTTGGACAATGATACTAATCATCACCTTGGCAAGTCAATAATGTTTCTATCAGCTCTCTCTCTCTCTCTCTCTCTCTCTCTCTCTCTGTTGTACATTTGATTTGAATAATAAGAAGAATTGTTCAAGGGTTTTCCCCATTTTGGGGTTTTTCCCTCACTTGTGCCATATTCTCTTGTTCTTCTGTCTTGGCTTGTCTTCAGCATTTCTCATTAATGTTCTTTCTATTGAAAAGTGTAACTAGGTCGGTCTTCATGTTGGCTATGTAATTATGTATTTATGAAAAGAAGAAGACAAAGATAATAAAGTGTATTTTTGGTGTACTTGCTTCATGGGTTTCATGAGAAATATTTTATTAAGTAGATGGAATTCTTCTTGATGTTCATTAGGTTTGAGTTAAGTGTCAAATCTACTCTAGCTATATGCTCCAGGATCTTGTGAAAGAATCTCACAACAGTCCTCAATGCAATGATGAAAGACAAGCCTCAAAATGCAAGAAATGAAGTACCTCATCAATGCTGAGATAAACATTATCTAGTTGGCCTCACTCATAGCTATATGGTCGGCTTGCTCAAGGGGATGTGCCCTATATATATATATATATATATATATATATATATATATAGATAGATAGATACACACACACACACACACACATATGGTGTGAGGTCACAACTGAAGAAATCAATGCGGAGACCTCTAAGTATACAACTCAGATATCTTCTGAAGCTTTTGGATAGGTTCCACAGTTCGAATACTTATCACAGTTTGGATTCTACTTCAGTGCATATGGAGAAAAAGGCGCGGTTAAGGTCTGTGATATAATGCGAAGAAGGAAGACTATTTAGCGAACATAAAAGCGCTTTAGTATATCTCTATCTTGGGTCTTAAAATATTGGTTAAGTTCTACAGCGTGATAAAGGTCTCTGCAAGGAGTGCAGAGAGAAGACCTTGTTACAGTGCAAGATATACACAACGTAAAAGAAGGCTAGCTCAACCATGATACATTCATGGTGATGATTAGTACAAAGATGATGTTCAGTAGAAGGTCTCGGTGATGGAATATGCTACACGGTGCTACATGGTGCTAAAAAGGAGGATGATTGTGTCTTGGTCTAGGAGAGGCAGTTTAGGTCAAGGTTTGTCATGGTCATTGTAGTCATCAGGTGAAGAATCTATAAGAAGAGATTTGTGGGTTTTCCCCTTGAGAGGGGTTTTAGCCTTGGCTTAGAGCCTAACTATTGTGTCACTGATGTTATTGTTTTTTATGGTTGTTTGATGTTTTAAACGTAATCATAATAATGAACGAAGATGATAAGTAAGAAGTAACTCAAACAACTATCATGTATGAGAATTTTCATTAACTCTTGCCCTACCTAATTCTCAACACTTTCGTTAGTTACTATCATATATTGTTTAATGTAATTGATAATGGATTAATGGGCTTATGATTGAATGAAGTAACCATCCTAAGAAAAGAACATGTTTCCAAAATTAACATGGAATCAGAGCACAGGAGAGAACAATCCCAAGCTCAAAGAGATTGCAATCACTTAGAAGAATCTCAAAAATTTCATTGGTACCTCTATCCCTCTGTGTTAGGGATCAAGAATGTCAAATCTGTGGTATTTTCTTAAGGCATTCTACTATCCCTAATCAGTAGACATGGGCTCCAATCCAAGAGAAACTCAAATATCATGAGCGAAAGTTGAAAGTCATCAAGGTATGTTCCAGTAATATATTTTCCAAGGATTATTTATCAGTCCCATTCAGACTGTATCTTCATTATATTTTAAGCAGATTTTCTCGACCATAAAGTCACAGTCCTGGGCATAACACATGGATACCAAATCCTAGGTCTTCTGGGCCTGATCACTATGATCACTATTTGTATCACCAGTTCAGTATTCTCTTTAGTTTGACTCTTTTAGTGTGTCTTTAAGAATACTTCGTTTTGAAGATAGAAATCCTCTTTGATAAGGCCTTGCCACTATGGTTCCCTGCTTGAAGGGTTAAAGTAGTTGTTCGGAAAAATCATATCATCAACAAGCCGTGTTTCTCTGTGATCCTTGAATGGATCTCATCCTATAAGAATTATCACTATGACAGGGAAATCTTTGTCCTAGTGCAGTATCATATATGGTATCACTTAGTTAGCTCGGTTCCTCTGAAGAAGGCATTGCTCAATCTCTTATATCTTGGTTCCTACTAGTTTACTCTTAATTGAAACAGCCCCACAGTCTATGTGAACATCTTGTATGGTTCTCCCTTTGCAATCTCAAGTTCTCAACACGTGAAAAGTATGGCTGCACCATATATATATACAAGTTATGGCAATCAAGGTATAGGTTCGGAATATTATAAACATCATCTCAGGCATGTAAGCTGATCTATATTTACTCATGTTATGACTCTGAGTAATCATATATTTTGTAGTAAGTGTTTCCTCCTATCCCTCTTAAATATAGTTTTCAATTGGCATGACATCATAGTTTTAGTCAGACCATTATTAATATACATACGTTCAGTCAGCCTTGAAAGAAGAATTGAGATATGCATTGCTGTTCAAATCAGTCATGGCATTCTATCAAATTTTTTGGAAGTTCTAATGATAAGGCTTGCTTCCAATCTAAGTGGTGGAAAATTCATGGCCATAGATTGTATGTTGACAATCTTCTCCATAAAAAAGGACGCTAGCAAAGGAGTCATAGGACAATGAATCATCAAGGCTCATCATTTTTGTGGATAATATCATAAAAATGCATCTATACAGAATATATGCCTCTATATGAGACCCTTGATTTGCTCAATCCACATCAGCTCATACACTTCTTAGCCAACCTGTTAAAGTTTCTTTTAGTTACAATGGGTACACACTGAGTATAGACATTTTTGGGTTACATTCGTAAGCAAGATAGCTTCTGGCATCAAGCTGTGGAGATGTTTTCATTTTTTTTAACAGAATTAATCTTTGTTCAGAGCAGAGGTTCAACTAGATTCATGTCAGTCACAGAAGTCCTACGTCTCTCAAAGGTAACAAACTTGGAAGTTTGAAAGATCTGAAATATAAGTCTGCACAGCAAAGATGCTTGGTTATATCAGCTCCTCTATGGCACTTCTATGGTCTCCTTTCCATCGTGCAATATGCATGATACCATGTCAGTCTAAGAAGAAGCGATAGGGATTCTACGGCAAAAGAAACTACAACACATTTGAAGCTTTCAATATTGAAGAACCGCTTGCAGAAAAAGTGCATGGCACTTTGGAACAGTTCTACCGCCATCAGCAGAGGTGCCTCAATAAATAGTAAAGATCGAAATCTTGAGTTTATACGACATTCTTTAAGATTCATTTTCGAAGAGTAGCAAACAGAAATCATTGCAATTTCATATACCCTAAAAAATTGAATTACATTTTCATTCAGGAGGATTTAGAGAAAGTGATACCTGGTCAAACTTTAAGGTAACAAGAGCGATTTCTGAGGAGAGGCCAAAAGTAAAAGCAATTGAGGAACCAGGTCCATGGAAGAATAAAAAATCCCCCATAGAAGGAATTGCGAGCCCCCTTCAAAAAATCATCATGATTCTGAGAGCGTCATCAACAGTGGGCCACCATATCATGACCATGTAATCTGCTTGCCAAGTGATTCATCATACATTTATTTTTCTTGTCATTTGATGTCAGTGTCGAGTTGGGTTAAGCTTGTGCAGAAAAAGAGCTTGAAGCTCATTCAATGAACTTGCACAGCTGATAGATCAAAAACCCGACATGAAAGCAGAGTGATAAAATTGAAAGAGAGTAGTTTACACAGTTTTATGAATTAAATAATTGATTTCCTACTAGCGTGAATCATAGGGTGGGACATCGTAATTAAAATGAATGAATATGCTATGAAATTATACAATTAAAATTTAATCAAGGGAAATAAGGGTATAATAAGGGTATAATAAAATAGGATGTGTAGTAATTACTTAAATCACTATTATATATTTAAATTATTAAGGTGATACATTTTTATGAGTAAAATTATAAAATACTATGGAATAATTTAGTATAGGAATTATGGCTAAAACATTTAAGAGATAGAATAGAGTTTTTAAGTGATCAAAATAAAAATAATACATATTAGAGATATATACATGGATCATATATATCAAGTTAAAGTGATCGCTAAAGCAACATCTTCCTACACCTAGTGTCCTATATGGCCAAGGTAAGGTGTCATCAAACCAATTATACAGTCATTCGTATATCTTAATTGGAAAATTATTAATGTCACAAGAATCACAAGGGTTGATATGTCAATCAAAATTTAAAATTATCCTCTAAAAACTCATATAGAAAGTGGGGTAACAGGTCCTATGACATCCAACCTGTGATTTGCAATGGGAAATCCTCAACAGTCTCTTTGGAGAAATAATGTCTCATTAAGGGGTTCAATAAGAGGTATGAGGCCCCACCAATTTGATAGTTGAAGAATTTTTAATATTGGCTTCTCAATTTTGGCCCTAAGTAGGCAAGGCAACATGGAAGGAGGTGACCCCCTTGGAAAAGTTCAAAAGGGGAAGGCCACATAAGGTCTTATATAAAGATCTAAATCCAAGGACCTCCCTCATAAAAATAGTTAGACATGTATTGAAAGAAAGTAGATAACAACCATCTAAATCTTGATAAAAGAAAATAGAACATCCCTTGAATCCATAATAAATGGAGCATCTACATATGAGGTGATCCTCTAACTCAATGTTGTGTATATGGCAAAGCTAGAATATGTTATTGAGAAGAGGAATATCTTGATGTCATTATTTTCAACTAGACACTAATGTAAACCCACTTTGAAACCACCAAGGGGGATCTGAAGGGCAACATCTAGTGCTCTAGTGTGTATGAGGGTTTAAAAATAAGGTCCCCTCTTATTTGCATGAAGTGTTCCCAGTACAAATCCATCTTAGTGTCAAGGCCATGAAAATATGAAGTTCAAGTACTAAATTTATTGTTTATAAATAACCTCTTTAACAACTTGACACAGACATATAATGATGTCATTTACATTGGAGGTGTATGTCACTTGATCATGTTACAACTTTAATCGCTCCCCCACAAAAAGGTGTTATGCTCCCTTGTGATGATGCATCAACCCTAATGGAGAACAATCTCGTGATGTAAAAGAAATTTAAACATGATGTAACTTTAATAGTGCCCTACATTCACCCCTTGGCTCACCACACATGGCAAATGTGAGGCTATTTCAAGCATTTATGTGGATAATATCATTTTATTTTCTCTTGTGTATAGTATTCTACATTGACAAAATTGTGTTTTTTTAGCAAACAAAATATTTGTATCAAGGGTTGGCTCCTTGTGCATTAGGGTTGAAGAGGTTGTGTCATTGTGAGTGATCTATTCATTGCCAACTCCTTATGTGGGAGAGCACTACAAGCTCCATGTCAACATGAAGTGTAGATATTGTGAGCAATTCTTATTGAGGTTTTGAAAATTATCCAGTTGTTCCACATTTGGTATACATGTTAATAAGAGCATTACCCACAAACACACACCCTCGAGACCAACAACTAGTTCTCTGAAAATAAAATGGTACCAATATTCTTAGTTAGAGGTGAAGGATTCTCCTAAGAGGTTATTTTGTTGGTTTGATGTGTTGTTTTTTTCCTTGGATACTAAGTGGTGAAGGGCTTCAATGGTTAAGAGTTAAGGGCCAAGGGCTTGGGGGGAAAGGGATTTAGGGGTTAAGGGCTTAAAAATTAAGGGATTTAGGTGTTAGGGGTTAAGGGGTTGGGTTTTAAGGTGTTTAGGGGTTATGGATTAAGTTTTAAGGGTCATGAGTTAAGAGAATAAGGGGTTAGTGCTTAGGGGGTTCATAGATTCTACGTTAGGAGTTAATGGCTTAAGGTTTAATGCATCAAGGGGTTGATGGCTTATGAGTTATGAGTGTAGGGTTAAGAGATTATGGTTTCAGGGTTAAGGGATAGGGAATTTAGTGGTTATGGGTTAATGGCTCATTTGCTGTGATAATGGGGCCCCTAATCCCCTTATCACCACTATCGGGGGTTCCTCTTTCAATTCCTCTTGTTACCTTCCCTCCAGGCCCCCTAGCCCCTATGAAATTAGGTCTTAATCCCCCTTCTCATTCTCTAATGTGTGGATTATAGATATTATTAAATCATGCTTGGACATCCCACTTCTACCCATCCATGCTACATGTGTGTCCCCTAGTCCTATTCAATACACCACAAAATACTCCTCCCACCTTTTTGGTCATATCATTCAACTTATCTTAACATTGTGGGTGAAATTGGTGTTTATGTTCTAAAGTGAACAAAGAAAAAATTTACTTGTTTTCTCTTTTGAGAAGATGTAGAAATTGATTGTCATGATTGGAATGTGCATGCATCAATCTACATTGGGTTGTTTTTTGAGCTTATACATGAATAATCATTTAGTCATACTCCATACTATCGATGGAATCTAGTATCACAAATGTATCGATGGGAATTTTGAGAGATTCTTTTGAAAGCTTGTGTGTTGTGGTGTTTAGCTCCTGGAGAATGTGTGTGAAAGATAGCTAGTCCAAATAGTTGGGGGGATCTATGATATCCTATAGGATGGGATGTAGGTAGATGTTTTCTATCATGAATTATTGACCCAATTGATCATGATTTTTTAATCCCCCGTGATCTATCGGGATTTGACTCTTTTGATGGATGTAATTTCCAGAAGTGTACAAAGAGAAATGGAATCAACTCAGTTGTTGGAGCCTTAACTTTGGGTATACCTTACTTTCTCGCTATAAGACTAGGAGAGGAAGAGTACCACACCCACTTTGCAGCTAGGTGGGATAACTTGTGCAACACCATCAAAGAAGTCACAAGGGCATCCAAGAGGGAGTGGAGAAATTACCAGAATCCATTATTTTTGTGGTTTAGGATGAATCTTGTCTTCTAAACACTATTTTTTATCAATTCAATTGTGATCTTTGTTAGAATTTCTCGTGAACAAAAGGTGTTGTTGTTCCAATCCCACCAGACATTGATGATTAGAATGCATGGGAAACCTTTATAATAATCTTCCATGATATTGAGTAACTAAGTTTTGAAATTTTCTTCCAAGTTTTAGATAGGACCATGAGCCTATCATGTTCAATTTTGCAAGGGTGGTGGTGATCATGACCTGCACTGTGTTGGGAGAGGAGATAAATAAGTGTGAAGAAATATCATCAAATGACTTGCCTAAAGGATAGATGTTGGGCTGATTCGTAAACTATCATGGATATTTTTCGTGAACAAAATGTGTTGTTGTTCCAATCCCACTAGATATTGTTGATTAGAATGCATGGGAAACCTTTTTAATAATCTTCCATGATGTTGTGTAACTAAGTTTTGAAATTTTCTTCCAAGCTTAGATAGGACCATGAGCCTATCATGTTCAATTTTGCAAGGGTGGTGGTGATGACCTACATTGTGTTGGGACAAGAGATAAATAAGTGTGAAGAAATATCATCATATGACTTACATAAAGGATAGATGTTGGGGTGATTCGTAAACTATCATGGATATTTCTTATGAACAAATCTGTTGCTATTCCAATCCCACCAGATATTGTTGATTAGAATGCATGGGAAACCCTTTTAATAATATTCCATGATGTTGTGTAACTAAGTTTTGAAATTTTCTTCCAAGCTTAGATAGGACCACAGGCCTATCATGTTCAATTTTGCAAGGGTGGTGGTGATGACCTGCACTGTGTCGGGACAAGATATAAATAAGTGTGAAGAAATATCATCATATGACTTGCATAAAGGATATATGTTGGGGTGATTCGTAAACTATCATGGATATTTATCGTGAACAAAATGTGTTGTTGTTCCAATCCCACTAGATATTATTGATTAGAAAGCATGGGAAACCTTAATAATAATAATCTTCCATCATGTTATGTAACTAAGTTTTGAATTTTTCTTCCAAGCTTAGATAGGACCACGAGCCTATCATGTTCAATTTTGCAAGGGTGGTGGTGATGACCTGCACTGTGTTGGGACAACTAGAGATAAATAAGTGTGAAGAAATATCATCATATGACTTGCATAAAGGATATATGTTGGGGTGATTCGTAAACTATCGTGGATATTCCACTAGACAGTTCATCATAACATAACAGATAAAACTATATTTAAAAATGAATGAATAAGATTTTGTGACAGGAAGTGTCAGTGAGTTTTAGGTGTACTAAGGAGGGAGTGTCATCAAGGCATGCTAGAGGCCAGGGAAACGGTGTGCCAATGCATGCTAGGGTGGAGTGTTTGGGAGTGCCAAGGAAAAACAAGGGAGCACTAGTGTCAAATGCATGGAAATGAATGAATAAGAGTGTGTGACAGGGAGTATCAACGAGTTCTAGGTGTGCTAAGGAGAGATTTTAAAGGTATTAAAGTTAGTGCCAAGGAATGCTAGCATGTCAGGGCAACATGCTAGGATGTGCCAAATGCTAGGGTGTGTCAATGCGTGCTAGGTAGCGCCATGGAAACATAAGGGAGAACAAGTTCAAAATGCCTGGTAATGAATGAATAAGAGTGTCTGATAGGGAGTGTTAGTGAGTTTCAGGTGTGATAAGGAGGGAGTAGCAAGGTTACATGTTAGGAAATTCCAAGGTATCCTAGAGTGCCAGGCATGTCAAGGAGTGTTAGTGTGCAAACCCTTCTTCATTATATTACAAACTACAATACAACAGGCTAGAGCTCTTCTACCATGTATTGTGACCCTTTACAATCACACTGATACAAGGAATAAAACTAGGGATTGGTGTTAATCCTTCGACAACAAATCTATCATGAATAAGACAACACTTGACCTACTTGTTGATGGTGGCCACACACAACCCTTTCAGTCCACAAGTTTAATGAGAGCACCACAAGTTTAATGTTTGGAGAACAAGGGGCCACCCCCTTGTCCAACACTTTTGATGGGTCCCATGCATCATTATGGCACTCATGGACCCCAGTATGCCTCCTAGAAGGCCCTAAGACATCAGTTGACCTCTTATGAGGCTTATTATTCCATGTATGAGATATTTTGGTGGGATTGTCACCAAAATTTAGGGTTACTTGCATAATATTTTATGTTTAGGGGCTAATGTAGGCCCATAAGATAATTCGATCAACTCCTAATCAATGTATAAATAGGAGTTAGTTGGATTCATTTGTATCATCACTTGATTTGGGATCTCTCTATCTTTAGAGAACTTCACATTTTTCCTTGGAGGACTATTTTGGATGATGGATGCATTTTGATGTATGGATTTGGGCTATTTTTATCTTGGAGATTTGCTTTTGCAAATGTGAAGTTGGTTGGATATACTCTCTAACATTGTGAGTGAAAATTTAATGCTATTCTTGTTGTTGTTGCATACTATTGAATTTCACTATAACTAGGGTTAATTGCTGCATGATGGAAATGTGGAATTATGTGTCTATTTATCTTATTTAATGTATGGGCCATTGTTGGATGAATGAAATATCTTAGAGATCATTTTATCTCAATAAACTTGCACCACTTGTATGAATTATAAATGCTTGAAGGTCACTTTTCGTTTTCCTCTAACATTGGACGAAGTTGACTTTCTGGGCCTCCATGATCAAGAAACTGAATTATTGTTCATTATCACCCCTGACCTTCTTCAACCATACACCGGTCCCACTAATCACTGTTACACCATTTTTTTGGTCATCTAACCTATTATTATTAGATGAACCCAAGTACACCATGTAAGACCAATTTTACCCTAAGTAAAATTGCTTTCACCATATAAAATAACTTATTTGGTCATATTTAACCAAAAACAAGGAAATTAATTAAATAAATCCTTATTTATTTAATTATTTCCTAAGAACAAGTTATTTAAATCATTATTTAAATAATATTCTTAGTTAAATTTGACTAAATCATACATAAATAATTAAATAAACCATTATTTATTTAATTATATTCCCATCATTCCCCTAAAATGATAAATAAACCATTCATTTATTTATTATTTATAAATAAAGGAATTGACCCAAGTCAAGAATCATTTTCCCTCCAACAAACATAATAAATATTCCTAAAAGGTGCTTCTAGAATTCGATTAATAATATTTTATTCATGCACCGAGTTCTAGACCACCCCAATATTTTGTTATAAATAGGGGGGTTTTCCCCATTCATTAACCACCTTCATTGCATTAGATCACTCTGGATCTTCTCTTGGTCACCATTTTCCATTTTTCTTTGTGAACTCCCATTGAGTTCTATGTTTGCTTTTCCACATCCATAAGAGAGAGAAATGCTAGATCTGAAACACTGAGGACTTCCAAGAACCCATCCCATCGAGGAGAACCGAAAAACACCTTTCTTGGTTTCCTCTCAGGTGCCCCATTCTTTAATATAATACAAAATTCTTTCATATACATTCTTCTTGTCTTGTTCATTGGATCTATGGAGCTATGTTATTTTTTATCTGCATAATATCTTTTGTGCTTAGATCTGAATTTGTGCAGCAATCTTAAAGGTATTTTGCAGCCATAATTGATGTTAGGGATATTTGTTATGCGTAGCTAAAGTGATCTTTTACGACGAAAGATTCATACTAACAAGTACCTCAAAAAGGGTGATGATCCCCCCCCCCCTTTTTCACAATTTTCCATTTTTCCCTAAGTCTAGCGCCATTAGGTCACCTAGGGCATCAATTTCCCAAGAATATAGCCAGAGGAAAACTTTGATCTCCTAGTGGCAATGGCATTGGTGGGTGCCTTCACTCTCCTCATAATTTGGGCCAATTCCGACGATGGAATCTTAAAATACCTCAAGCCCTAGCTCTAAGATCAAGTTTTGCATAGGTGTTCCCAAGGCTAGAGCCTAGTAGGATCAATTTGACCCATCGAAGTAAAAAATATTGCCTAATCCTTTCCCCTCACATTGTCCAATATAGGAACATCATTGGTTGCTAAATTCCATCCCCGAACCTAGGTTGGGTCCACTTGGCCCCATGTGGTCCCATTTGGTGTCAAAGGCCTTTCATCAAGGACCATTTGGGAATCCAAGTTCCCAAAGGATTTTAGGGATTGGTAACTTCATTTATAAGTCTTATTCTTCTCCCTCAACCCTTCAATCCCCCTCCTCTCTCCCTAGAAGATCAATTCCCTTGCTTAAAAGGCAAGTATGTCCCACTCTATATTCTATCTTAGGGAAAGGGATTCTAGGGTCACTTCCCACCTATTCATTGACCTATAATATATGAGTGACTTCCTAAACTACCAGGACTCCTCCCATCGATGAAATTTCGTGAAGAGAAAGGAGCCTTAGCTGTGGTGACAATGGGATAAACCTCCACCGTTTCCCTTTTCCTAGTTGTTTCCCTCTTAGGAACCCCTTTTAGATCCACTACTAGTTTGAGTGGTAACAAGTTGTTCACAACTCCATTTGTGAACAAATCTTTGGTATTCCCACTTTTTTCATACTACGGCTCCAAGATGAGAAGTCTAGGGCTATGGAGGTTGCCCTTCTTCTCACTGAATTGATCCTTTACAATATAGTGAAATAGGGCTAGTTGGTTGGCCCACTTGACTGCTACTTTAGTCCTTTAAATTATGCACATCCGTAGGCCCTATACACCTGCCCTTCTACCAATCTTGTTGTCCTTCACGAGTACAAGAGTTAGGGTTCTTCTTTGACAGTCACCTAACAACCCTCCAACTATACTTGGACTAGCATCAATCTACCCAACCATAGTCAATTATTTTTACTGATCTAGGGCTCACAATATTTTCTTCATATAGGGCTCTTCAAATCTTCCACCTAACAATGGTTTGAGTCCTCTCAAAATCATTGTTCTTGTGTATCGACAATTTGATCTTAGTTTTCCAATCTATGAATAATTTTGAATTGCTCCTCTTATCATCCTTCTAACAATCTGTAGATGACTGAACTAGGGTCACAAATCAACCACTAATAGTCCATTGACTAATTTTTTATAGGTTGCTTCAGATATCTATCTAAAAATCCATGGATAGTCCACCAAATCAACTCCTCAACATGTCAATCCATTCTTCACATGGCACATTTCTTCTGTATGCTCAATCTTCTGCTTAGGTTCGACCCTCCTTTGGATCTGCTATCTCCACACATACTGAATTTGCAAGCCATCTTCCAGATCTGTGGTCTGTATTTTAGAAATAAGCCTCGCTTTAAGGGTCACAACTACTCTTCTTCTACGTAATTTTTTCACAATCTTAAGGGCATACCTTATAAACTAAACATGCTAGGTAACTAGGGCACTATACTTATGTACTTCTAATTGTTGTAGAACAAACCCTATCCGCCCATAGAAAAAACTGCGACTCTTGCCTCCATAAGAGACTCAACCTAGCTCACATGGATCCATATATTTTGGGCATTTCTTTGACTGAATCTTGACATGAACTTCAGATCTCAATGTCAACCCTCAAACTAGGGTTAGCTCAGTCAATATTACGCCTACATCTACTTTTTTTTTGGCTCTAAATTAAAGTGCAAGCCCTCCTCCATTTATGTTTATCTTTATAACCACCGCAAGACAAGATCGTATCAATCCTCTCTTCTATTTCATGTATAAAATCTGACCAACGGGATTCAATCTGATCTTGTAATGTACTAAAACAAGATATTGAATCCTTCCTACAAACACGATCGCACAATCACATATAAGTAAGAGAAAGAAATTATCAATTACGCAACAAAAGATGTATCTGGGGAAAGAAACTGTTGAAAACCCCTCTATCTCTATTGTGTATTAAGTCAAGGAATCATGAAACAATACAATGCTTAATCTCTCTTAAGATTCTCCAACACTCTGCCAATTGTCTCCTACTGATCTAGGCAAAATTGGTCTAATACTTAGCCAATTCTCAGTATTCCTTCAGCCTACCTTTCTCATGCAATTCCTATGGAATTATCTCCATATTGATTAGGAAAATCAATCTTCCTTGATTGTGAAATCCATCATGGCATCCCAATGACTTTATAATTGCACATGGGAAATTTTCTATAAATACCACTGATAGTTATGCTCCTATGAACTGTGTTACAATAAGGATGAAGGGTCTTTTTATCATTTAAAAATAAGATAAAATCCTAAACAACCAAAACCCTAACCCAAGGAGATGTAACACCAAGATTTTATGGGCCCTGTTGGGGTTAGTTGGGCAACCAACTTCTCGAGGTCGTAACTTGGTCACATGACCTTCGTTTGACGCACATGATACCTCGTTAGAAAGATCTCTCCAAGGAATAAAATTGCTAATGCAATTTATATGAAATCACCAAACCTTTCATGCCCAAAAAATGTTGTTTCAGGCCTCAAAATGGCTCTGGAAGTTTAGGACCCAAAAATTTGACAAAAATAGTAAAATGTGCTATAATTAAGGAAACTGAAAAACTGAAAGAGACAATGGTGAGGACCCAAGTGGAATAGGCGGGTGGCCACAAATATCCATCTCGATCACCTTCAATCGAATTTGTTGAGCTAACTCAATCATCATGACTTAATTAACTGACACAAGTTGTTATGAGACGAAATTACAATTTATTGTCCAATTTATTTAAGGGTAAAATAAATTAGATGCCTCACATTCCTCACTCCTGGTACATCAAAATTCCTCACCGGTGTGGGTGCATTTTTTTTTGTCCTTTCTAGTTGCCAATTTCACTGTTTCTTGTTGCAAATTTCAACAGTCCCTCTCAACAAGAAAGGAATTCAATCAATCCCCATCTGGTACCTTTGGAATGTTCTGCATGCTACACTTCTCTAGTGTTGTTTGCACCTACAAATCCTGAAACTGAATAGCCTCCGAACAACTGAATCAGTATAATTCATCTGCCATCAGAGTCTTCTAGCTGCTGCTAGCCACTGCACCTGTCTAGTAGTGGATTCTCTACGCTGTTGCTGACATCTACATTCGTACCCTTTGAACTGTTGCTAACTTTGATTTTTGCTCCAGTATTTGACATCTGTCACTCTGATTTCTATCTTGTTGACATCTGACTACACCAATCTAATTGATCCTTCCTACTACTGTTGTACTGTGGGCTCCTCGTAGCCAGGTTCGATCCATGAGACACGCCATCTCAATGGACCTTGCCCAAATTTCTTATCTTGGGATTATGTCTACACATCACCCCACCTTACACCTCAAGGTATGGTTGATCCCTCTTCCTATCTGGCTCAAAATGTCCCCCTCATGGAGGCCTTTGCTTGAGTGGATTCTTCCACTCGGTCTCCTCTCTACTTCTCCAATTGTGGCAGCTACTCCACAACCTTCTGAGACTGCTTCTCATGAGAATGCATGTTGAGAGGTAATTTATGCTCCCTCTAAACCACCAAGTCTCTAACTTCTGCCTTTCTCCTCAAAGCTTTGCATGCATCTGGTACCTCAAGTACATATAGGTTCTTGACTCGTGCACAATGTAATTGTCCTGATGTTACAAAAAGTTTCTAAAAAAGAATTAATTTTAAATTGATGATATCTCCCTCATCCGAGCTCTGATTCGATCAATTTTTTTTTTCCATGTGGGTATATTTTCACAAGGATTCCAAATATTCTATTTTTTTTTGAAAATTTTACACCAAAATCTTCAGATATTCTCTGCAAACTCGCTGTCCAAAAAATTCCTACTCTGACACCATGTAGAAAATCTAACCAGTGTGGGTGCATTAAACCATGCCAAGTCATACCAAGGCATCTCAACATATTTCATACATGCTAATACTTTCGAAGCGCCAACACGTGCCAAGTGCCAATATGTGTCAAGGACTAGTGTTATGCATGTTATGAAGTGGGAGGGAATGTTGAAGAGTGCTAAGGTGTGCTAGAGAGTGATAATGCATGTTTATGAGTGTTAAGGATTACTAGGAAAAAACATTAAGGGAGCACTAGGTAAAAATTCATGGAAGCTAATGAATATGAGGAACGTGTGCCAGAGACTAGTGTTAATGAGTGTTAGTTGTCATGCTAAGGAGGGAGTGACAAGGTATGCTAAGAATTGGTAAGGCATGCTAGGGAATATCAAGGCATGTCAAGAATTCACAAAGTGTGCTTGGGAGTTCCAGGGTGTGCTAATTATATCATGTGCCAATTAATAGTTCCAAGATATGCCAATACATGCTAGGTGCTAAGGATATTGTGGCGCAGGGTGCCAGGATATGTCAATATGTGTCAAGGCAACAAAAGGAAGAACCAATATTAAGAGGGTTAATAAGTCAGGACTTTATCTTTTTGAAAAGGGGCATGCTAGGCACACTAAAAATAGGTCCCAACACATGCCAAGTGGCATTGTGTACCAAGTGCTAATGTATGTTAATGCATTCAACCAAGGTGTTCCAGGGCATGCTAGGAACTATATGCAGTATGCCAACACATGCTAGGAGAGTTCCATGTTGTGCTAGCGCATGCCACCATGTGCTTGGGCGTCAGTGTCATCATAATATGTTCTAGGTACAAAGATGTTCCAAGACATGTGGGGTGCTAAGAAATGCTAGTGTGTGCCAAAGCATGAATTTAAGGTGTGCCCAGATTGTTGAGGATTGTTAGGTCTTTCTCATTAATAGAATTGTCAAAGCTTGATTATGTATTAAATAATATATTTCCTACACACAATAGTGGAACTTTATCTAAAAGGAATTTGCTAGATAAAAAATTCAATATATATGAATCATGTGTTGACTCATAGGAAATCTCTATTCGACTAGTCATTACTTGAGGGAAATGATACACACTAATTACTTCTACAAAAATTGACTGACCCTAACCATTATGGCCTTGGACATACTATAAAAAAAACTCCACAATAATTGTATTAAATCGTTATCTTTTGACAAAAAATATATTAACAGGCACATAGCATCATCAAAAACTCATTGGAATTGTTAGAGTCAGTCTTGTCATCCCTGCGTCAGAGATCATTTCTTTTATTGCATTTCATTTTTAGGTGTCTCGTTCAGCTTATTCATATGTATTCCATTAGGGGCATGCCATTATCTGATGGAAGGGTCTCTTCACTCATTTTCCTCATGTTTCTACCTGCTGGGTTGGTTAAAATTTATCAAAATTCATTAAAGTTGATTTCAGTCATTTACAATCATAGATGGTCTTGCGGTCAAAAAAGAGTCTTTTCAGTCATTAAGGTCTAGGGTTTGGTCTTCAAAATGTCAAATAATTCCCGCAGGACATGAGGATGTCTTCAATAAGTTTTCATTTCAATATTTTCATCATTAATAATGCTCAAGGATGTTTCTTCTTCAAAACTCTGTTTTGAAGAAGAAATCGTCAAATTAATTGTTTGTAATAAATATGTATTCTTAAAGTTTTCCACCATGAAGTACTTCAAATGCAGCCTCTAGTCATCCTTTGCCGAAATCCGATGCCACCATCCCTACAAAAAAATCAACCAAGAAAGCCATAATTTCAAGCCAAAAAATCAAAAAGGAAACTTGAAGAACAGAGTTGTATTAAAAGTGAAGAAATGCCAATTTTGAAACATTACAAAGTGGGTCTCTACAAAGAGAAAATCAAAGCCATGACTTTATATAGATATTTCTATGTTTATCAATGCCATTTGCATTCAAGAGGTCGACTAAAGTCGAATTTTAGTGGAGAGACGGCAAAACTTGTAAATTTTCAAGCCAAGATTGTGTTTAGAGTGTGCATGGCGCATTGGAGGAAGGCGCGGCACATCCACAAGACGCGGCGCATTGGGCCCATTCTGACTGTGTTAATTTGCTCTGGCGCGGCGCACAGAGCCGATGCGGCGCACTGGGTGGGCGTGCGGCGCACAGAGCCGACAGGCTTAAATTCATCAATTCTTCATCAAAAAACCAAATCGACTCACTCTTTTGCTCCAAGTAAGTGTTTGTGCACCCTTGCCATTGATTTTAGTGTGTGTTTGTTGTGTTTTGAAGAGGAGGATATAAGAGTTTGAAGGCCAAACTTTAAACCCTATATCCATATCAAAATATGCTCCCCTAGGGTTTGAAATGAAGTGTTGAAATTTAACTTTGGTGCTAAACCCTCCCACTCCATTGCTCATTTGTGTTCCCATCACTGTCACACTGTTATCATAATCCCCTCTCCTATTCCCTCTGTCCCAAGACCAATCATATCCCTTGTACCCATTATCCCTATCACTAAATCCTACTGGCCCTCCCCCTTTCATATCACTTATAAAATCCCCAATTCCCAACAGTCAAGTGACTATTATTGCATTAATTTCACTTGAAAAACACCCACTTTTCCCGTTGTTCATAATTACCACAGTCCCTCATTTCCTACTTGGTACATATTTGGCATATTGAGTATTGAAAGAAAAACACCAATTCATCATTTTCAAACAAATCAAACTCTTGTTTTCACCACATATATATCAACATACACTTGACATACACCTTGCAACACCATGGAGACAGACACTGACACATCATCGGAACAAGACAGTGACTTCACAACTGAAACTGCATGCACAAGGAGGACACTGAACGTTGGAAAAGGGAGGATAGACTCTGAATCTTGGCTGAAGCTTCTTTGGCTGAGCATGGCACTTGATGGGGGACCTTCACTCCAAATTTCAGAAAATTTGGAAAAAAATTTGTCAATTTTGTTTTTTTGGTCACAAAACAGATTTTCCTGCCCGACGCGTCGCGCCACCTTGCGCGTGCTTACGTTTGGGACATCCTCTAGAGGAAAAATTTACATTTTTTGATTTTTTATGTTAAATTATTCATGCTCAGGAATGACTGAGATATTTAATCAAGTTCTGGGTTTCCTAAAGGGTCAAAAACACCTTGAAAATGGCCTTTTTGCCACCTTTTGCACTAGCAGGAACCAGTCTTGGGTGATTGCAGTTTTGGAGGGGCAAATGAACTCCAAATTGAAAAATTACACTTGGGTTGGGTAGTAGACAGGAAGGGCTTTCCAACGAGCTATCATGAGCTCAATTTGGACTTCAGGAAGTGCCTCAAAAATAGGCTCAAAGTGGTGCAACGCATTGAGTTTTTGGGCGCGGCGCATAGAGAAATTTGGCCTCATTTTGACTCTTCAGCTCAGAAATTCGCCCAATTTTGACTAGTTTTACTTTTTGACGTAACTATTTATCTATCTTGATGTAATTCGATGATTATGATGTAATTTTGGCTCTTATTTACTTTTTCTAGAGGATTCATTCACTAAAAAGTGAAAATTAAATGAATGAATCAGTTTCCTTCCATATAGAGGCAAGTTGTTTGATTGCCTAGATTTCAGTTCCTTGTTTAGAATTGGTTGAAACAGCTCCTAGAAGGATGAGATCGACCCCTAGAGGCATGGGAAGGGGTTATGATGGTCTATATCATGTATTTTCTGAGACATTTTCAGGGTTGGACTCTTGGGAATAGTTTGGCACCTCATTGTATATTCATTTCAGTATTTTTGGCAAAGGAAAGACTAGAGTTTTGCAGCACTTGTTGGGATCCTTGTGGCTCTGAGTTTTGATGATGTTTTTCTCCATGTATCTGTAAGTTTCATTAATTTTATATGTATGCCATTTCCCTTCTCTTTGCTTTTGAATTAAACAAATGAATAACTAAGGTAGAATTCATTAGTTTGCTGGTGCTCTGCCTTAAGATTTTGTTTAGTTTTATATGTTTTCCTCCATTTGAAGAGGATCCTTGCACCTTCCTTCCCTCTTCAGCTCCTCAGCAGTATTTTCTATCCATTAATTAAATATAAGACATCAAATCCATTGCCTTCCCTGCCCCAACTTGAACTCTGCAAGAATTTGGCCTCATCCCCAAGCCCAAAAATTGCCTTTCCCTTTTTCCAGAAAAAACCCTAAAAATCAAAATCAAACTCCTTTATTCATATACCTAGCCTAAAATTAGCATTCATTTCAGTCATCTCAGATCCTATTGATTACTTATCGCTGAGATTGACCCGGAGAGAGCCCTCTCCTGTTCTGGTAGGGCTAGCTACCAGAATGAGCGTGGTATGATGTTACCCTGAATCTCGCCTTCCTTCAGCCTAAGGTGGATTTGGGCTATAACATAGTGGCGACCATACTGGGGAAGAAAATGGTTTTCTTGTTGGTTTTTTTTGTTTTTGTAAGCTACAGACAGAGCCTGAAGTTAGCCAGGTAGCCTTCGAAATGCTCTTGATTTGCATTAGCGAAAGTAGATAAACGTTGCTTCAGTCAATCTTCGGTCTAGCTTGTGAACGTGACACTTGACTTGTCTTGCCCATGTACATATATCAAGTTCAGATCTGATGGTTGATGGTGGACAACGATCAAACATAAGAAGGTTGAAATCATTCACCTGGTGACTCCAAATCAATGTAGAGACTCCACTGGAGGACTGACTCTTTCTCTAAGAAAATGGAAGGATCTTACACAAAGTTCAGGTATTCAAAGTGGAATGGTATTCAGGATCTAGTCTGCTTCCTGTAAATTACTTCTTTGCCGTTCTTGAAGCTGTCCTGAAAGTTTTTCAAAATTTGTTGTATGATAAAGGTGATCAAAATCTTCACTCGACCTATTCAAAAAGTGTAAATACTGAGTTTCCCTTTGATCCTGGCCTCCTTACTTTTCCCACATCTTATGATGACTCTCTTCAGAGTGATGAGCCTAAAGAAAACAAAACTGATCCCATAGCTCTTGTATATACTCCTACACCATTTGTAGTCCCAGATAGGTATAAACCTCTTGTTTTACCTTCTGTTCTTCATGCTTTCCCTAAAAAGTATGACCTATATCTACCAAGATTTGACTTTGAATGTAACAATGTCAACGCTGAGCAACATGTGCAGAATATTGACACTTTTCTAGACCTTTTTGAAGTTGATGACGAAGATGTTAGTATTAGGCTTTTTGCTCTTTCTTTACAAGGCCAAGTGAAGAGTTGGTTCAAAACCTTGCCTGATGCGAGCATCTCAGATTTCCAGCAGCTCGTCAAAGTTTTCCTCGACAGGTGGGTGATCGGACAGAACCTTTTCTTGATTATAGAATAGTATAACTAGCTGAAAAGACTGCCAGGGGAGACAGTACAACAATTTTCTGCCAGATTTAACCAAGTATATTTTTCGATGCCAGCTGATATAAGACCTTCTCCTAGATCTGCTCTCTTGCATTACCCAAGTGCTTTTGATCCGGAAATTGAGTTTCAGTTGAGAGAAAGGAATCTTGCAACACTTCACGAGATGCAGAATAGTGCAGTAAATGTAGAGGCTCATTTGCTGATCCGAAGGGAAAGGTTGAAGGAAGAAGAGATGAAAAATGTAGATCCGGAGAAATCGATATCTCTAGAGGTAAAGCTTGACATGTTGGTAAGTGCAGTAGAAGAGATGATGCAAAATAAAACCACAAAGAATGAGTATAATGTTCAAGCCCATGGCTCGTTGATTGAAGAAGAACAAGTTGTTGATCCAAAACACTTTGTTTCTTACTCCAGTTGTCATAGTGATTGTTTTATAGATCATCTTGAAGAAGAGAGAGCTGTTGATATGACATGTATGCTTGATGATGTGTTTTATACTGATGATTTGCCTCAGTTTGATCGGTATGATGATGATTATGTTCTCCAAACAGAAACTAATCTTGCAAACGAATCAACAGCTAGTTTGTGGAAGGAGGAAGTTCACTTTTAGCAGCTTGAGTATAGTGATCAACCGATGCATATCAGCTATGACAATGATGAGGAAAGTGCAGCAAATTTTGCAGTAAGTGAAGGATCTTTGCCTTTTTGTTTTGATTCGTTTCAGTTCATCAGAGACAACTTCCATACAATCAGAAATCAATTGTCGACTAGTCTTGATCTGAACCACTTTGAGGGAAATAAAAACTTTGTTCAAGACTTTTCACATTCAGATTTGCAGCCCTCGAAACCCATTGATTTTCAAGTTGCAGATGAAGCCATGGAAGCTGGCACATATGATCAAATGATACAAGATGACTCC
Organism: Pinus albicaulis; assembly: GCA_034641835.2. Classification (NCBI taxonomy): domain Eukaryota; kingdom Viridiplantae; phylum Streptophyta; class Pinopsida; order Pinales; family Pinaceae; genus Pinus; species Pinus albicaulis. The sequence goes on along the minus strand of CM076569.1, from coordinate 782,810,584 downwards.
ATACCATTTTGTTTTGAATCATTCCAGTTTTTTAAGGGTAAATTGCATAGTAAATATTCAAATGAGCAGCCTATAGGAAATCAGCAATCTCTCATTTTTAATGTTGAGGATGAGACAGATAGCGAAATTCTTAGGAAAGTTGTTGATGAGAAGTCTTCCCCTGAAACGATTGATGAAATCATTTTAGATACAAAACCCTCCCTAGCACCAGATTTGCAGCCACCAAACGAAATTGAAGGTCAGATTACAGATGAAGGTGTGGAAGATGAAATACATAATTTAATGATGCAAGAGGATTCTGTACCCTTTTATTTCGAATAATTTCAGTTTATAAAGCAGAATCTTCGTAATATCTCTCAAGAAAAAGATGAACAGCCAGTAGGATGTCATACAGTTTCAATGGATACATTGAAGCAGTCTTCTCAAATTTTTGATGATCCTATTGCTCGTGTGTTGGATGATGTTTGCTGTAAAAGTTTTCCTCCATTAGCTAACCATGTGCCAGAAAAGAACATTGATAATAATCTTATTCAAAAGTCGCCTTCATTGTCTTGTTTAAAAGATTTTTCATTACATAGCCCATGTCAAGATTTGCAGTCATATGAGGAGATTGATAAAGGGGACCTTTGTTCTGTTTGGAATCAGCTTCAGAGTTTGATTATTCACGAAATTCAGGATCCTTTTGATAGCTTGCTGCAATCACCAAAGAAAGACAACACAGATGTGAGGAAAATCCTAATATCTAGCTATGAAGGTTGCTTGGACCAGAGTAGTAATGTATTGATGGGAATCAATAGCTATGTTTATGAAGATCCTTTTGCATTATTCTTGAGGTCATCCAGTCAATTCATGCTTTGCAAGTTTATCAGCAGTCAAATTGATTCCGAGTTTCCATGGGAGTTTCCTTTCCATTCTTCCCTTTTCCTACGCATCAGAAAGCATTTGGGAAGAAATCAAATAGCAGCCAGGATGCTTACATGGTTGCACTAGCTGTTCCATTTCACTTGATCAGGTGATGAATGGAACAATTAGAGTAGGTTGTATTGAATGAGCTCTACTTTGAGCATCTTTTCCAGTTTGTCAATTGTGTTTAAGTATCGAGTCAGTTTTCAGTCTTGTTATTAAGTTAGTTTTTGTCGTCAAGTCATCAGTTTTCAGTTATGCATTTCAGCTTGAGTTTTTGACTCCATTTCCCAATGGATGAAGGCACTATCTACTCGCCCAAAGTTTTGCCATTCTTGGCACCTCCCAGGAGCTACCATCCCCATTGGAGCCAATGTTATAGTCGGTCTTGTCATCCCTTCGTCAGATATCATTTCTCTTATTGCATTTCATTTTTAGGTGTCTCGTTTCGCTTATTCATCTGTATTCCATTAGGGGCATGCCATTATCTGACGGAAGGATCTCTTCACTCATTTCCCTCATGTTTGTACCTGCTAGGTTGGTTAAAATTTATCAAAATTCATTAAAGTTGATTTCAGTCATTTACAGTCATAGATGGTCTTACGGTCAAAAAAGAGTCTTTTCAGTCATTAAGGTCTAGGGTTTGGTCTTCAGAATGTCAAATAATGCCCGCAGGCCATAAGGATGTCTTCAATAAGTTTTCATTTCAAGATTTTCATCATTAATAATGCTCAAGGATGTTTCTTCTTCAAAACTCTTTTTTGAAGAAGAAATCGTCAAATTAATTGTTTGTAATAAATATGTATTCTTAAAGTTTTCCACCATGAAGTACTTCAAACGCAGCCTCTGGTCATCCTTTGCCGAAATCTGATGCCACCATCCCTGCAAAAAATCAACCAAGAAAGCCATCATTTCAAGCCAAAAAATCAAAAAGGAAACTTGAAGAACAGAGTTGTATTAAAAGTGAAGAAATGCCAATTTTGAAACATTACAAAGTGGGTCTCTACAAAGAGAAAATCAAAGCCATGACTTTATATAGATATTTCTATGTTTATCAATGCCATTTGCATTCAAGAGGTCGATTGAAGTTGAATTTTAGTGGAGAGAGGGCAAAACTTGTAAATTTTCAAGCCAAGACTGTGTTTAGAGTGCGCGCAGCGCATTAGAGGAAGGAGCGGTGCATCCACAAGACACAGCGCATTGGGCCCATTCTGACTGTGTTAATTTGCTCTGGCGCGGCGCACTGGGTGTGCGTGTGGCGCACAGAGCCGATAGGCTTAAATTCATCAATTCTTCGTCAAAAAACCAAATCGACTCACTCTTTTGCTCCAAGTAAGTGTTTGTGTGCCCTTGCCATTGATTTTAGTGTGTGTTTGTTGCGTTTCGAAGAGGAGGATGTAAGAGTTTGAAGGCCAAAATTTAAACCCTATATCCATATCAAAATATGCTCCCCTAGGGTTTGAAATGAAGTGTTGAAATTTAACTTTGGTGCTAAAACCTCCCACTCCATTGCTCATTTGTGTTCCCATCACTGTCACACTGTTATCATAATCCCCTCTCCTATTCCCTCTGTCCCAAGACCAATCATATCCCTTGTACCCATTATCCCTATCACTAAATCCTACTAGCCCTCCCCCTTTCATATCACTTATAAAATCCCCAATTCCCAACAGTCAAGTGACTGTTATTGCATTAATTTCACTTGAAAAACCCCCACTTTCCCCGCTGTTCATAATTACCACACTCCCTCATTTCCTACTTGGTACATATTTAGCATATTGAGTATTGAAAGACAAACACCAATTCATCATTTTCAAACAAATAAAACTCTTTTTCTCACCACATATATATCAACATACACTTGACATACACCTTGCAACACCATGGAGACAGACATCGACACATCATCTGAACAAGACAGTGACTTCACAACTGAAACTACATGCACCAGGAGGGCACTGAACGTCGGAAAAGGGAGGATAGACTCTGAATCTTGGCCGAAGGTTATTTGGCTGAGCATGGAACTTGATGGGTGACCTTCACTCCAAATTTCAGCAAATTTGGAGAAAAATTTGTCAATTTTGTTTTTTTGGTCACAAAACATATTTTCCTGCCCGACGCGTCGCGCCACCTTGCACGCACTTACGTTTGGGACATCCTCTGGAGGAAAAATTTACATTTTTGGATTTTTTATGTTAAATTATGCATGCTTAGGAATGGCTGAGAGATTTCATCAAGTTCTGGGTTGCCTAAAGGGTCAAAAACACCTTGAAAATGGCCTTTCTGCCACCTTTTGCACCAGCAGGAACCAGTCTTGGGAGATTTTAGTTTTGGAGGGGTAAATGAACTCCAAATTTCAAAATTCCACTTGGGTTGGATAGTAGACAGGAAGGGCTTTCCAACAAGCTATCATGATCTCAATTTGGACTTTAGTAAGTGCCTCAAAAATAGGATCAAATTGGCACAACGCATTGAGTTTTTGGGCACGGCGCATAGAGAAATTTGGCCTCATTTTGACTCTTCAGCTCAGAAATTCGCCCAATTTTGGCTAGTTTTACTTTTTGATGTAACTATTGATCTATCTTAATGTAATTTTATGATTATGATGTAATTTTGGCTCTTATTTACTTGTTCTAGAGTATTCATTCACTAAAAAGTGAAAATTAAATGAATGAATCAGTTTCCTTCCATATAGAGGCAAGTTGTTTGATTGCCTAGATTTCAGTTCCTTGTTTAGAATCGGTTGAAACAGCTCCTAGAAGGATGAGCTCGACCCCTAGAGGCATGGGAAGGGGTTAGGATGGTCTATATCATGTATTTTCTGAGAAATTTTTAGGGTTGGACTCTTGGGAATAGTTTGGCACCTCATTGTATATTCATTTCAGTATTTTTGGCAAAGGAAAGACTAGAGTTTTGCAGCACTTGTTGGGATCCTTGTGGCTCTGAGTTTTGATGATGTTTTTCTCCATGTGTCTGTAAGTTGCATTAATGTTATATGTATGCCATTTACTTTCTCTTTTCTTCTGAATTAAACAAATGAGTAACTAAGGTAGAATTCATTAGTTTGCTGGTGCTCTGCCTTAAGCTTTTGTTTAGTTTTATATGTTTTCCTTCGTTTGAAGAGGATCCTTGCACCTTCCTGCCCTCTTCAGCTCCTCAGCAGTCTTTTATATCCATTCATTGAATCTAAGACATCAATTCCATTGCCTTCCCTGCCCCAACTTGAACTCTGCAAGAATTTGGCCTCATCCCCAAGCCCAAAAATTGTCTTTCCCTTTTTCTAGCAAAAACCCTAAAAATCAAAATCAAACTCCTTTATTCATATACCTAGCCTAAAATTAGCATTCATTTCAGTCATCTCAGACCCTATTGATTACTTTTCGCTGAGATTGACCCGGAGAGATCCCTCTCCTGTTCTGGTAGGGCTAGCTACCAGACTGAGCGTGGTATGATGTTACCCTGAATCTTGCCTTCCTTCAGCCTAAGGTGGATTTGAGCTATAACAGGAATGATCAATGATGACAGGCATTTTTTGACCGTCACCAAAATTAACAAAAAGAGCATTGGTGAGGGTCATTAAAAGTTCGCCACTAGAAGTGTCACCAAAGAGAGAATTAGTGATGGGCCTTTAGCGACCCTCACCAAAAGTGTCATTGAAAATTTCTTTGGACCTGACGGACCATAAAGGACCATCACTATATACACTTACAGTGATGGTTTTTTAATGATCAATGATGACGAACATTTTTTGACCGACACCAAAAGTAACAAAAAGAGCATTGGTGAGGGTCATTAAAAGTTCGTCACTAGAAGTGTCAGCAAAGAGAGAATTAGTGATGGGCCTTTAACGACCCTCACCAAAAGTGTCATTGAAAATGTCTTTGGTGACGGACCATAGAGGACCATCACTATATACACTTATAGTGACGATTTTTTAATGATCAATGATGACGAGCATTTTTTGACTGTCAACAAAAGTAACAAAAAGCGCATTGGTGAGGGCATTAAAATTTTGTCACTAGAAGTGTCACCAAAGAGAGAATTCGTGATGGGCCTTTAACGACCCTCACCAAAAATGTCATTGAAAATTTCTTTGGTGACGAACCATAAAGGACCATCACTATATACACTTACAGTGACGGTTTTTTAAGGACCGTCACCATATGTGACATTGGTGACGGACCTTAAAGGTCCGTCACAAACATGACCCTCACCAATGTGATTTTTTCTTGTAGTGGCTGAAAAATAAAACTATCTGTATATAATATATGTCATAGAGATCATGTAACAATCCTCATACAAATCCGATCATATCAAGCTCTCATTACAATACAATTTCTACACACTAATCAGGCTCGATCTTGCAAATCCATGCACCGATCTTTGCCACCGGCTAGCCTGCCTCTACTACGCAATCCCTATTGAAGAATGGCTCTGAAATGAGTTCGAAATACTCTAGCCTTTCTCACACAATCCTCATTGGCATCTCCACTGAGTGTTGGATGCAGACAATGCATCATTATAGTCACAACTAATAGTCACACTTTCTCTTTCACCTATCTCTCCACTGGTCTCCACTGAAACTGCCATGCACTGCAATTAACTGATGTATTCTTCAGTTGATTAATGAGTTATTATTTAGTGAATTAATTAACTAATTAATTCACTCCACTCACACTAGTGTATCAATCAATTAGACTAGATACAACTAGCTCAACTGAGTCTAACTGAGTTATCCTAAATACAACTCCACCAACTACTTCTCCAACTCCACCAAAAATCTGTCACATGAGTTCTTACTGAAGTCCTCCATGCAATAGCTCTAGTAAACCCTCAGGAATAGCGTAATTCCTTCTGTTATCTGTTGTGCCACATCTGTGCACTTAACTGAAGTGCTCCAAGAGAATAACATAATGTTTAAAGTCCAAATATTATTAAGAGCTAATAATATTCGACATATCTATATTTAGACTAGCAGTCTAAAAATAGACTGCACCCAATATGTCTAAAAATAGAAGTCCATCTATTTTTCCAACTTGACCAACCATCCACAAATAGCATCCTACAACTCATAGAATATGATCGACATGTCTAAAAATAGACTTTGCGCCAAAAATAGCCTGCAGGCCCACTCAGTGAAGGCGACTCTTTTCACTAAGCTCATCATCTTGTTGAATCTCAACATTAGATTCTGTATAGATGCTTCCAATAAGTGAAGGAATGTGTTAGAAAGGGATTCGGCCCTTAGAAGTCATAGATATCAACATCTATAAATGACAGTATGCCCATCCCCTTTCAAAGTTCATATCTCAGCCCCCTTTAATTCTCGGATCTTAGCCAACAATGAGAGGAATACCCATCCAATAAGAAGAGGAATTTCATCCCCTTCAAATTAATTTTCAATATAATTTAAGGAATGAACTCATCCCTTTTTACAGTGAATAACTCAGCCCAAGAATAATACAAAACTAATTTTGAACACAACCCTCTAAATAAAGGAGGAACTGGACCCCTTTTCCACTAATATTTACCCATCCATGTAGTTTCTACACACAACAAGAGGAAATGGATTTGGATTCTACAATATAGTTAAGATTTGGCCCTATAACACCACAGATAAATCAACCTACAAATATATTATACAATACCCAATATTAGAAAATAAAATCAATTGATAACACCATGAAAGCTAACTCTATCTCAGTCATTTCTCCTCCTCAATCCATAATGAAGTTCAATGATGAAATCTGAGTGATTCTGACTCCAAATTATCTAGGGTGTATGGTTTCAACATCAACACTAGCAAACCAGAATGAGGGTTTCCAAAAACCCTAAACTCTTCCTCAAGGGTTCCCCAAATTTCTTTTTCTCAAGTGAGAAAATGCAACAATGATGGGAGATTCCTCATTTTCCCTATTTTATAACTCATTCACAGTATTTTCCACCTTTTTACCCTTTTATTTTATTAAATTATCTCTATTTGGTTTTCTCACTTTATAAATTAAAAGTGACTTTTTATTAGCCTAGGACCAATGTACCCTTTTCACCACTTTAGTTGTTGTAACGTTTTCTCCTAGGAAAATCATGTTCCCATGATCAATTTTTCTTATCTTAGCTAAAGAGAACCTTATTAGGCTATATGTTCTATTTCTTTATGACTCTTAAGTGGATGGGGAATTACACTCCTCCCCACCGAATATTTCTTGTCCTCAAGAAAATTTACCCTTGGATGTTGGAGCACTTATTCCCGTTTCCATGGGGCATCTTCAACGAGAAGATCTTTCCAATTAACTAGGTTCTCCTTTATCATCATGTTCCTCAAATTTTATTCCCTCGCCTCCAAAAATTTCCTTCAAAACTAGGATAAACTCCCCTTCTTCATCTAGTGGTGGAAGCTCGATAGAAGTGACTACATATTGCCCTAGAGCCTTTTTTAGTGTAGAAACATGGAAGATATTGTGAATTATGCATCCCTTTGGAAGCTCTAACTTATAGGAAACCTCCCCTACACACCTCACAATCATGTAGTGATATAGATGTATGAAGGAATAAAATGAAATGAATATTTAAAAAATAAATGCGGAGATACAGTGAAACTAAACTGCATTTAATAAATAGCAAATATTGAAACTTTTTTAGATGCATAATGAAATCAAACTAGCTCGAGTGATGGTAGCTTGTCTCTAAGAACATATGTGACAAATACATTCCTTTTGAGTTGTGTTAAAATGAGGCTCAAAGACATATTATCATGAATAAACAAAGATAAATGATAAACATACAAAAACCTTACCCTAGGAGATGAATCACCAAAAGGTATCAGACTCGTTGGGGTTTGTTGGAATGTTAACTTCCCAGGGTCGTAACTTTGGCATACAATATCTATTTTGCATGCATGATAGCTTGTTAGAGATGTCTATAGAAGGAAACAATATATATATTTTAAATAAAAAAATAATATAATGTCTCAGATTTTCCTTTTTACCCTAAAAAAATTCTCTAGGGACTCAAAATGACTCCAGAAATTCAGAACCCAAAAACTGCTAAAAATAGAAAACTACTTAAATCGGAAAATTTTCTAATAAATAGGGAAATAATAGAAAACAATTTTAAAGGTACAATTGGAATAGGTGGGTGGCCACAAATATCCACCTGGATTAGTACTCCCCCCTTAGGAAGCAATGTTCCTCAATGCGTTGAGTGCCTCCATGAGGTGAGGAAAATTTTGCTTAACTTGGTCCCTGGAGAGCCAGTGTCCTTGGTGTAGGAGCTCATCGGATTTGAAAACTTGATACAGTTGAAAATTAAATTTCATATTCGAACATAAAAAATTACTTCTACATTGGTAACTTGACTCAAGGTCCAAGTGATATGAGATAACTCCAACACGAATCTCTGATAGAAATTAATAAAGCCCAAGAAGTTGTGAGGCTCTGTTAGCATCGTGAAGGCTAGGAAATCTAGAATGACTTGGATATTATGTGGATCCACATGCATGCCTTGCTCATCAATTATGAAGCCTAGATATTTGACCTAGTCCATTCCAAAGGAGCATTTCTCTAGGTTGGCACATAGCATGTGTTGTCGCAGGGTTTGAAGGAATTGTTGAATCTGTTGCAAGTAATATTCCCAACTCTTGTTGAAGATGAGGATATCATCTAGATATACAACCATGAATGAGTTTATGAAAGGTCGCAAGGTGTCATATATCATCCTCATAAAATTTATAGTGGAATTTTTCAACTCGAATGGCATGACCAAGCACTCAAGGAGACCCTCCTCGGATTTGAAAGAGATATTCCATACATCTGTTGGTTTTATTGGAATTTGGTGATATTCAGACTTCAAATTGATCTTGATGAAGTAATTATCCCCCTTAAGTCATTCAATAATGTCATCAATCCATGGGATCATGTATATGTTCCTAATTGTGATTTTTTTTAGTGTCGGATAATCAATGTAGAGCCTCTACGTCCCATCTTTCTTTGGCACAAGTAAAATTGGGCTCCCACAAGGTGATGAACTTGGTTGAATGTGCCATTTTTGAAGATAATCATGGATATTTCCATTTCTCTCTTCATTTTCTAGAAGATAATGGTGGTAGATTTTCCCATTAGGTAGAGGTGCATCGGGGGTCATATCGATGGAATGCTTGACCTAACAATGAAAAGGTACCCTCATGGGTGAGGAGAATATTTCCTTGTACTCTTTGATGACCTTATCCACTTGCTTTTATTGCATGGTGTAACCCTTTCTGGAGGCCATGGATGTGGCCACAATCTTCCCCTTACTTTCAAAGTGAATTAGAAGAAAAAAAAAATCCCAGACTAGGAGATGATCATACTACATTGGTTGGAAAGGATCAAACAAATGAAGGTAGGTGGGGTTAACTCTGGTGTCTCGTATAGTTTTCTACCCAAATTAATAATAACAATATTAGGCATGGAATTATAAATAATATGATGCTTCAACAAGTATGGTTGGCCTAATAAAACATCACAAACATTTAAAGGGGGCAACTTCACATAATACCTCATCCATGAAAGGCTTGATGTTGTAGGGAAGGCAACACTATTGGTTTACATGGAGATATCTCCCTTGTTGGAGCCACCCGATGGTGTATGGTTGTGGGTATGGTGTTGTTGGAAAGCCAACCCACTTAATAACCTATGTTAATATGAGGTTCTTTTGACTACCACTTTCAACAATGAACTACAGCAAAGCACCCTTCACCCATATTTGTGAATGGAAGAGATGCTCACCCTCCTCCAAATCTATGGGCTCACTTTCCTTAACCTTGGTGGTGGAAATGGTGGTGTTGGGTTCTTCATCAATGACTTATTTCCCTCTTTCGGGTTCTGGATCAGAGTCAGAACATGTGTCTAGCTCTGAAGCTTTTAGCTTGGCCACTAGTGACTTCTTTGTATGACATTAACTAATGTTGTGAGTGAGGCTCTTTCAAAACTCACACCAATTTCCTGTGTCTTTCTTCATATTCCCATTTTTATTCTTTGTTTGCAACTTTAGTAGGTTCTCCTGGGTCATTCCACCTTGTCTTTGTCCTTTGTTCTATGACTTGGGGGTTCCATTGCCCTGCTTTGGGTTTATAAATCCAAAGTCTTTCTTCTTCTCTCTAAATTTCTTCTCGATCTTGATAGTATATTGATACGATACACCAAACAAGGAGACGTACGTGAACTCCATTTTTTCTTGGATCTATTTGTGAAAACATCCACAGTACATTAGCACCAAATGTCACTTAGATTCCTTGATACCTTAATCTGTGCATGGGGAATGAAATATATTCATGAAGTATGGTACTTCTCAGTCTCTTTCCTTCCATAGTGTGGTCGATTTTATGAAATTGTCTTCATAGCTCTCGATAGGATAATATTTTTCCTTAATAGCATCTTGGAAATAGTTACAAGAGGGTGTGACTAAAAATAATGAGGATTCATCCTCAAAACTTTGCTCATAGTAATATTCCCTCCAATCCTTGACATGGGGGGAAACCTTAAGGAGTGAAAAAGTAGTATTTTATCTATCGGAAAAATTATGGACAAAAGGATAACCTTCCAACAGATTTAACCATTTATCTAGAGCATCTGTGTCTATCTCTCCTTCAAATATGTGAATGTAAAATTTAACTTGTACCTAAAAGGGAGTGTTTCCTCTGAAGTGATTTTTGGATGAAGATGCTTTTCCCATTGGTATCTACTGAAGGATCTAGGAAAAAGTATCGATCATCTTATTCCTCTCTTGCTCGAGGGATTCTTCGAGCAACAATTTCATATGATATCTTTCTCCCCTGTATTTCTTGTATTCCACCATGGGAGATTGTTGGGGATAGCAAGGATGGTATTGCATGGGTTAAAGAAGTTTGAGTCCCAAATCCCTATACCCTAACCTCATTGAGGAAAGGCACATAAAAACAAAGAAATATAAGACCAAACACTGATCCAAAATTATGAAGGAATAAAATGAAATACAGATTTAAAAGAAAAACTTAGAGATATAGTGAAACTGAACTTCAATTAAAAAATAGAAAATGGTGAAACAATTTCACATGCAAAATTAAAGTGAACTATCTTGGTTGATGGTATCTTATCTCTAAGAAGAGATGAGATTGATACATGCCTTCTTAATTGTGTTACAATGAGGCTCGCATGCCTTTTTATCATGAAGAAACAATGAGAAACCTTATCCAAAAACTAACTAATCTGAATATGGGCAAACTAGTTTTGTTGTGCTAGCTCCCTCATCAATATTAACAAAATGTATTTATGATCGTCTCAAGTTAGGCACTTGTGAAGGGGTTTATGTGTCAAGTTTTAAGTGTCTTTTATGATAATTTTATGATTTAATTAGCTTTTAAAAACTCATGTACAACACATCAAATGTAGAGAAATAACACATAGCATACACATTACACAATAGTTGATAACGAAGTTCACCCCTCCTGGGCTACATCTCCATGGTTTGCTTCAACTAGCCATGCCATTTTGGGATTAATGGTCAATTTTCTGATTACATGCACCTACAATGCTCCAATGGCTTTGCAACCTACTCCATTAGCTTCAAAAGACCCAAAAACCTCAAAATAGACTATTCAATCTCTGAAAATGGTCTCCACCTGATCTAAGCATGACCGTCTCTCCTGGTGGCCCTCGGCTTCTTTAATATTCAAAGTGGAAAAAACACTTTCATAAGTGCTCCAACGCCTCTGCAACTTGCATCATCATTCTCAGAGCATAAAAATCATCTAGGAATGACTCTTCTTGAGCCAAAATTGGCTGAAACTAGCAAAAGTTATGCTTTAGTCAATCTTTCCCTCAGAATCTAAACTAAAACTAGAGAAACTCTAGTTAAGGTCACAAAATCTGGAAGTGGCACTGAATTTGGTGGCTTGACCAAAAATGCCGCCATTTTAAACTGAGTTCTAAGTAAGGTTAAGTGGAGTTCAACCACTGGAATAGGTGCTAAGCGTGTAGTTAACAAAATCCATTTAAAAATCAGGATTTGTGCCATTAAGATGGGATTAGCACATAATTAAACCATATTAAAAAATTAATCCATGCCATTTTGCAATTGGCCTCCACCATATTTTATCGGGCCAGAGTCTTATAGGTAGCGAAAATTTTAAGGATGGAAGTTTATCTTAAAGTTTAGAAACCTTGGCGAATCTTACTAGTCCCCAATATGTAAATTGTAAAAACTTTTATCTTATTTTTGTGAAAATATTTAGGTTCCTAATTATTTTATATTAGTATATATAAAATTTTAGCAACTTTTAGGGTAAAATAATTTTATACTATAAATTTTGGGCAAATCAATTTTCAAAAAAAATGGAAATTTATGAATCTTTTTTTTGGAAAAAACATGGAGAATTAGCCAATATGCGAATATTAGCCCCTAAAATTTTCCTTTCTTATGGTGAGGGGGTTGGCCTGCAGGGCTAGCACACTCCAACTCCCCACTGGTTGAACCGTTCGATTTGAAATATAAATGGAGAGCATAGACTATTAAGTCTCAACTTTGTGGTGTATGGGCATGGAGCGCTTGTGGTGTGGGGGGGGTAGTGGGGTCGAGCGGCGATATTTTCCCATTCTGTACATAGAATTTTGCCACCGACTATAACATATAGTCCCAAACTTTGGCATATATTAAAATTTTCCCCATATAATATTAGACCAACCTTTGAAAATGTGTTAAATTCAAAGCTTGTAATAATTCGAACTTGAATGTTGATTCAGACATTGGATATATTTATAACCTTCAGACTTTAGAACCATATGTGAAATTTGAATTTTGACCATGCCTTGGCCCACCATAGGGGGCACGTGGTGACCCCTTGCTACACCACATGTCAGCCTCTAGTTGGACTGTCCCCACCATAATAAAAAATTCAAATTCGACCTTAGGAGACAACCATTAAAAAAAATCACCTTCAAAACTCTCCGACGAATCCTACAGTGACACTTGTTACAGTGTCATTGGGAAAAATGGATGAAACCCAAAAATTTTTACCTTTGACCTTCTTTGACCATTTTTTTTTAAATTCACTTATTTGACATGACGATGAGTAGGCTCTAACTTCCTCATACAAACTTTGTTTTCAGTGAAACAAATTGTGTTAGATACTTGGCGACGAGCCCAATACAATCGTTCTGGTTTGGTATGATTCTGAGAACTTTGAATTTTTGGCAAATTCTTGCCCCCAATATAGATTTTGATCACTCCTTCCCACTTATAGGCTTTTGGACCCACAAAATCTAGTTATCTGATAAGAGTTGAATACACCTCTCTTTCCCAAGTTCTATCAACATGATTCTACTTGAAAAAATCTCCATGACAACCACTTGGGTTCACTGACATGCCTTGCCTTGGAAATGGCTTGGTGCTTCAACCCATTTCCTCCTTTTGGTGTTGACCCAATCCAACACATGTTGGCTTTTTTCTGACTAATAAAACACTTTGGTGTACCAAATCAATCCCTCGATGTTTGGATAGCTGAGTTATGGCCTTCCCACTAAGAATCATTTTCGTCCTTTTGCACAAACATGCATTTGATGCAAGCTTCTCCTTGGAAACCAATTTCCCAAGTTAAGCCCATCTGAGTAATACAACAATGAGTTCCAACATCAGTAATAACAAGAAAATAAATGACCATTATTTTACCTCCACGGTACTAAATTCCACATCTGTAAGAATTCATTCGCCATCTCTTTCGCTTCTTGGCGTCAACACATCAAATGGTCTACAATGGCTGCAAAATTTTTTGGCTACAAATCTTTGACATCTTGTCCCTCTTTCCATCATCCTCTAGTATTGACATGTTCTTCATGCCATGGATTTTAGAATGAAGGTTAAACATGAGCCTTTAGCTCAAGAGTGGACCTTCCCAAAATCCTACGACATATTGTCACAAACACAACCATCAATCCAAAAAACACATCATAAAAGAAACATAACTTGACAACATATCATTTTTCTCCTTCAAAGAAACAAATGTCACATCATGTGAACATCACCATGTACTCTTACATCTCATAGTACAAACCATCGAACAAACATAAGTCGACAAAACATGCCTCTTCAAACAACTGACTCTCAAGTCAAACAAAAGTATTTCACATGCTTTTAACAATAAATTGACGATTATTCTCCCTTTCAAACACCTTCTTGGCGTAAACATGCAACATGCATTCAATTGGAAAAGAAATGCATCAACCATCAAAACACATGTAAGGCCTTAATTAGATAATAAATCTAACTATCTCTTACCAAACAATTTCAATGGCGCTTCTTTCAGTTTCACTTCATCATGTGAATCATCCTGACCCACATCCATTATGGAATCCTGTTTTCCATTCTTATGAGGATCTCTCTCCACCTTCTTCAAATTTCATGGATGATTTTCTAGATACAAAGTCCAACACTTGTCTACAAGATGACCTTGCTTATGGAAATGAGTGCAAAACAATTTAATCTTTTTTTCAACATGGTTTTCATTGTCCAATAGACCTTTGGCTTTTTTGCCTCTTTTTTTTTTAAGTTTTCTGTGCATGGCTATCTTCTTCCAACATCTTGAAACATTATAGGTATTCAAACCACAAAAGGAACTTTCAAACTTTCTCCAAATCTTAGGTGATGATTTACCATGTTTATCATCATCAAAAGAAACTTGATTAAAGGCAAATTTATACCTTGAACATTCACTTTTGTCGCCTTCTTCAGGAGATGAATTTGATGAGGTAGTGGCTCTCTTCAGAATGCCAACAATGCATTCAATGTATTTATAGATTTCAACATCCTCTTGTTTCCCATTCTCATTAGCTTAATGCTTATGAGCACCTTCTTGCAAAGTTGGTGTAAAAATTTTGCATTCCTCATGAACACAAACTTCGCAAGCTTGAGGTAATGAACATGTAATGAAAGTCCTTCTTGAAACACCTTCATATTCCTCCTTGTATTTGGAGCATTCTCCATCATGTTTTTCATAACCAAGACCCAAATAATTAGGCCTTTCCTCAACAACAATTGTCTCAACTATGCCTTGTGAATTTTTTCCTAACCCTTTACCTTCATAGCCCATTTTCATCAATAATTTGGACCCTATTCTTCTAGCGTGTCTTTCAAAATAACCTACACATTAATATTGAGAAGAAATAGAAGACAAAATTTATTCGCATACCTCTTGTTCATACCCATACTTCGCTAGTGTTTCCTTTGCATCATGGAGTTGAGTCTCCATCTCATGCATCTTTTCAAGAATTTCTTTCTTCTCTTTATTCATGGAAATCAACTTCTCTTGAAGTATAGTGATCTCCCTCTTATCTTCATACATCTCTTGTACCATAGAATTCATGATGTCGAGATTATACAACATCTCTTTATCAAAGAGTTTTTCTAAGGAAGATTGACTTGAAACATCACTTAATGAAGCTGCCATCACACCTAAAATGCATACAAAGCTTCTTTGTTGTTATTTGAGAACTAAGCCCTCAATCTTGACCTTTTGTTCACACACATAAAATTGCACACAGTTAAATTCTTCTTGCACAAATGCAAAAACAACAGCTAATTCTTCTAGCTAACCATGGCTAAAATGATCTAAATTGTGCCCTGATACCAACTTGATATGAATATGGGAAAACTAGTTTTGTTGTCCTAGCTCCCTCATTAGTATTTAAAAAATGTGTTTAGGATCGTCTCAAGTTAGCCACCTGTGAAGGGGTTTATGTGTCAACTTTTAATTGTATTTGATGAGAAATTTATGATTTAATTAGCTTTTAATAACTCATGTAAGAAAATAAAATGCAGATAAATAACACACAACATACACATTACACAATAGTTGATAACGAAGTTCACCCCTCCTAGGCTACATCTCCATGGACCTACTACAACTGGTTAGGCCCTCTTCGGATTAATGGTAAATTTTCTGATTACATGCACCTACAGTGCTCCAATGGATTTGAAACCTAGTCCATTGGCTTCAGAAGACCCAAAAACCTCAAAATAGACTATTCAATTTCTGAAAATGGTCTCCAGTTGATCTAGGCATGACCTCCTCTCTTGGTGGACCTTGGCTTCTTTAATCTTCAAAGTGACAAAAACACTTTCAAAAGTGCTCCAACGCCTCTGAAACCTGCACCATCATGATCATAGCATCAAACTCATCTAGGAATGACTCTTCTTGAGCCAAAATTGGTCAAAATTAGGAAATTTTATGCTTTATTAAATTTTTCCCTAGGAATCTCCACTAAAACTGGAGAAACTCTAGTTAAGGCCACCAAATATGGAAGTGGCACCAAATTTGGTGGCTCCACCAAAAATTATTCCATTTTAAACTGAGGTTTAATTAAGGTTGAGTGGAGTTTAACCACTGGATTAGGCGCTAAGTACGCAATTAACAAAATTCGTTTAAAAATCTAGATTAGTGCCATTAAGATGGGATTACCGCATAATTAAACCATATTAAAAACTTAATCCGTGCCATCTTGAAATTGGCCTCCACCATTGTTTATGGGGCCATGGTCTTATGGGGAGGGGGTTGGCCCATGAGGCTGGCCCTCTCTAATACCCCGTCGTTCGAATCGTTTGATTTGAAATATAAATGGAGAGCATAGACTATTACATCTCAACGTTGTGGTGTATTGGCATGGAGCGCTTGTGGTGTGGGGGAGGTCATGGGGTCGAGCCTCGACCTCTGCCCGTTTCGTACATAGAATTTTTCCGCTGACTATAACATATATTCCCAACCTTTGGCATATATTAAAATGTGCCCCATATAATATTATACCAACCTTTGAATATGTATTAAATTTGAACCTTGTAATAATTCGAACTTGAATGTTGATTTGGACTTTGGATATATGTATAACCTTTAGAATTTAGAACCATATGTTCGATTTGAATTTTGACCATGCCTTAGTCCACCAGAGGGGGCACGTGGCAGCCCTTGGCTGCTCCACCTGTCAGCCTCTGGTTGGATTGTCCCCACCATAATACAAAACTCAAATTCGACCTTAGGAGACAACCATTAAAAAAATTCCACCTTCAAAACTCTTAGACGAATTTGAAAGTGACACTTGTCATAGTGTCATTGGGTGAAATGGAGGAAAACCCAAATTTTTTACCTTTGACCCTATTTGACCATTTTTTTTAAATTCGTCTATTTGACATGACGATGAGCACCCTCTAACTTCCTCATACAGACTTTGTTTTAAGTGAAACGAATTGCACCGGATACTTGGCGATGAGCCCAATATAGTCGTTTTGGTTTGGTACGAATCTAAGAACTTTGAATTTTTGGCAAATTTCTGCCCCCAATCCAAATTTCGATCAATCCTTCCCACTTATAGGTTTTTTGACCCAAAAAATTCATCTGATAAGAGCTAAATAATCCTCTCTTTCCCAAGTTCTATCAATATGATTCTACTTGAAAAAATCTCCACAAAAACCACTTAGGTTCACTGACATGCCTTGCCTTGCAAATGGCTTGGCGCTTCAACCAATGTCCTCCTTTTGATGTTGACCCAATCCAACACTTTTTGGCTACTTGATGACTGATAAAACACTTTCTTGTATCAAATATATCCCTCAGTTCTTGGAAATTTGAATGATGGCCTTCCCACTGAGAATCATGTTCCTCCTTTTACACAAACATGCATTTGATGCAAGCTTCTCCTTGGAAACTACTTTCCCAAGTTAAGCCCATATGATTACTACAAAAATGAGTTCCAACATAAGTAATAACAAGAAAATAAATGACCATTATTTTACCTCCACGGTACCAAATTTCGCATCTGGAATAATGCATTCATCATCTCTTTCGCTTCTTGGCGTCAACACATCAAATGGTCTACAATAGCTGCAAAATTTTTGGCTGCAAATTCTTTAACATCTTGTCCCTATTTCCATCATCCTCTAGTATTGACATGCTACTCATGCCATGGATTTTAGAATGAAAGCTAAACATAAGCCTTTGGCTCAAGAGTGGACCTTCCCAGAATCCTGCGACATCTTGTCACAAACAAAAACATCAATCTAAAAAACACATCATGCAAGAGACATAACTTGAAGACATATCCTTTTGCTCCTTCAAAGCAACAAATGTCACATCATGTGAACATGGCTATGTACTCTTACATCTCAGTGTACAAACCATTGACCAAACATAAGTCAACAAAACATGTCTCTTCAAACAACTGACTCTCAAGTGAAACAAAAGTATTTCACATGCTTTTACAATAACTTGATGATTATTCTCCCTTTCAAACACCTTCCTGGCGTAAACATGCAACATGCATTCAATTGAAAAATAAATGCATCAACCATCAAAAGACATGCAAGGCCTTAATTGGATAATAAATCTAACCATCTCTTACTAAACAATTTCAATGATGCTTCTTTCAATTGCAATTCATCATGTGAATCATCCTAACCCACATTAATTATGGAATCCTCTTTTCCATTCATGTCAAGATCTCTCTCCACCTTCTTCATATGTCATGGATGACTTGCTGGATACAAAGTCCAACACTTGTCTACAGGATGACATTGCTTATGGCAAAGAGTGCAAAACAATTGCATCTTTTTTTCAACATGGTTTTCGTTGTCCAATAGACCTTTGGATTTCCTCCTCCTTTGTTTTAAAAGTTTCCTGTGCATGGCTATCTTCTTCCAACGTCTTGAAACATTATGGTTATTCAAACCACAAAAGTAACTTGCAAACTTTCTCCAAATCTTAGTTGATGATTTACCATGTTTATCATAATGAAAACAAACTTGATTAAAGGAAAATTTATACCTTGAACATTCACCTTTGTCACCTTCTTGAGGAGATGAATTTGATGAGGTAGTGGCTCTCTTCAAAATCCCAAAAATGCATTCAATGTCTTTAGAGATTTCAACATCCTCTTGCTTGCCATTCTCATTAGCTGAATTCTTATGAGCACCTTCTGGCAAAGTGGGTGTAAAAAATTTTCATTCCTCATGAACACAAACTTCACAAGCTTGAGGTAATAAACATGTAATGAAAGTCCTGCTTGGAAAACCTTCATATGCCTCCTTGGCTTTGGGGCATTCTCCATCATGTTGTCCATAACCAAGATCCAAATACTTAGGTCTTTCCTCAACAACAATTGGCTCAACTATGCCTTGTGCATGTTTTCCTAACCCTTTACCTTCATAGCCCATTTTCATCAATAATTTGGACCCTATTCCTCTAGTTTGTCTTTCAAAAGTACCTACACATTCATCTTGAGAATAAATAGAAGAAAAACTTGGTTAGCATACCTCTTGTTCATGCACATACTTAGCTAGTGTTTCCTTTGCACCATGGAGTTGAGTCTCCATCTCATGCATCTTTTCAAGAAGTTCTTGCTTCTCCTCCTTCATGGCAATAAACTGCTCTTGAAGTATAATGCTCTCCCTCTTATCTTCATACATCTCTTGCACCATACCATTCATGATGTATATCTTCTGCAACATCTCTTTATCAAATATTTTTGATAAGGAATATTGACTTGAAACATCACTTAATGAAGCTTCCATCACACCTACAATCCATACAAAGCTTCTTTGTTGTGATTTGAGAACTGAGCTCTCAATATTGACCTTTTGTTCACACACATAAACTTGAACACAGTTAAATTATCCTTGCACAAATTAAAAACCAACAGTTAATCCTTATAGCTAACCATGGCTAAAGTGATATAAACTATGCTCTAATACCAAATTGATCTGAAAATGAGAAAACTAGTTTTATTGTGCTAGCTCCCTCATCAGTATTAAAAAAATGTGTTTAGGATCATCTCAAGTTAGCCACTTGTGAAGGGGTTTATGTGTCATGTTTTAAGTGTCTTTAATGAGAAATTTATGAGTTAATTATATTTTAAAAAATCATGTACATAAAATAAAATTCAGAGAAATAACAGACAACATACACATTACACAATAGTTGATAACAGACTTCACCCCTCCTCGGCTACATCTCCATGGACTTGCTTCAACTGGCTAGGCCCTCTTCAAATTAATGGTAAATTGTCTGATTACATGCACCTACAATGCTCCAATGGCTTTGAAACCTATTCCATTGGCTTTAGAAGACCAAAAAACTTCAAAAGATACTATTAAATCTCTGAAAATGGTCTCCAGTTGATCTATGCATGACCTCCTCTCCTAGTGGTCCTCGGCTTATTTAATATTCAAAGTGACAAAAACACTTTCATAAGTGCTCCAACACCTCTGCAACCTGCACCATCATGCTCATAGCATCAAAATAATCTAGGAATGACTCTTCTTGAGCCGAAATTGGTCAAAATTAGCAAAATTTATGCTTTATGCAAATTTTCCCTAGGAATCTCCACTAAAATTGGAGAAACTCAAGTAAAGGCTGCCAAATCTGGAAGTGGCATCGAATTTTTTGGCTCCGCCAAACATGCTGCCATTTTAAACTGAGGTTTAATTAAGGTTAATTGGAGTTTAACCATTGGATTAGGTGCTAAGCGCACAATTAACAAAATCCGTTAAAAAAATCTGGATTAGCACCATTAAGATGGGATTAGCACATAATTAAACCGTATTCAAAAATTAAATAGTGCCATTTTTCAATTTCCCTCTGCCATTGGTTATGGGACCACAAGGCTTATGGGGATGGGGTTAGCTTATGCTGCTGGTCCCCTCCAATCCCCCGTTGCTCGAACCGTTTGATTTGAAATATAAATGGAGAGCATAGACTATTAAGTCTCAACACTGTGGTGTATTGGCACAGAGCACTTGTGGTGTGGGGGAGGTTGTGGGTTCGATCCTCAACCTTTGCCTATTCTATAAATATAATTTTACTGCTGACTATAACATATATTCCCAACCTTTGGCATATATTATACCAACCTTTGAATATGTATTAAATTTGAACCTTGTAATAATTTGGACTTGAATGTTGATTCGAAATTTGGATATATGTATAACCTTCGGACTTTATAACCATATATCCAATTTGAATTTTGACCATGCCTTATTCCACCAGAGGGGGCACGTGGCGGCCCTTGGATGCACCACGTGCCAGACTTTGGCTGGACTGTCCCCACCATAATAAAAAATTCAAATTTGACCTTATGAGACAACCATTAAAAAAATTTCACCTTCAAAACTTTCCGGTGAATTGGGAAGTGACACTTGTCACGGTGTCATTGGGAAAAGTGGAGTAAAACCAAAATTTTCGACCTTTGACCCTGTTTGACCATTTTTTTTTTAATTTTCCTATTTGATACGGCGATCAGCAGACTCTAACTTCCTCATACATACTTTCTTTCGACTGAAACAAATTCCATCAGATTCCTGGCAACGCGCGTGATCCAGTTGTTCTGGTTTGGTATGATT
This sequence comes from Pinus albicaulis, assembly GCA_034641835.2. Lineage (NCBI taxonomy): Eukaryota > Viridiplantae > Streptophyta > Pinopsida > Pinales > Pinaceae > Pinus > Pinus albicaulis. The sequence continues at coordinate 782,789,293 of CM076569.1, read as the reverse complement.
CTAAGCACTTTGATTTTTTGTCAAATTTTTTCCTCCAATCTATATTCCGATCACTAACCCTAGGAGATGAAGTGAAAAAAGGTTTTCATTTGAGAAATTTTTAGTTCAAAAATGGACCTCCTATGGAATATTATAAAATAATAGTATAAATTAAAATAAGATTATATTACCTCAAAGTTTTATAGAGAAAAACTAAAAACTAATTTTTCAACTCGTATTTTCAACTTATATCCCTATGATTTTACTAAAAATTTTAGTGGGAGCAGTCATTGGATGAAAATTTTACCTTTTTATCTGAGTACCCACTACTACACAAAAAATGTGAAATTCATGAAAAACGTGATCTCGCAATCACATTTTTCATGTATTTCACATTTTTCGTGTAGTAGGATCCATCGAAAGTATGGAGCATTGGTACGCCTTGGATGAAAAATTATATTTTGCATCCAAGGAGTGCTCGTGCACAAAATCTGAGTAAAATCGTGGAGAGATAAGTTGAAACTATGAGTTCAAAAAGTAGTTTTTTTTTTTTTACCCTTTTACTCCAAAAATGGTGAATCATCCCCTGCGATTGACATCATCATGTTAAATCCTATTGGTTCTTATAAAGTTGATGTTCTTGTACATTTTTTTTTTAGGCCCATTTTTTACCTCAAAATTTCTCTAATGGGCCTTGATAGGTTAAGCTGGAACGTCAACTTCCTAGGTTTGTAGCATTGGCTTATGATCCATGTTTGGTGCACACGGTAGCCCATTAGAAATAAATATATGAGGACAACAAATTTCACCTACAAATGTCAATTAAGGACACATTTTTTTCCGTTTAATTCCCCAAAAATGATGTTTAGGGCCTCAAAATTATTGAATGTCCAGGACCCAAAAACTGTAAAAATATGAAATTGTTTTAAAAAATAGGAAACTAATAGAAAACAGTGTTAGGGGTCCAAGTGGAATTGGCAGGTGGACACCAATATCTACTTGGATCATGTAAGGCCCATAGAACATAGGCTTTATCTTCTTATCCCCTTTCATTTTGAGTGATGACTGACTATAGGCTTACCGAAGAACATACACCACATCCCTAACCTTGAAGCTATGCTCTATTTGATGCGAGTATATATAGAGTTTTTGTTGGTTCTTGGCCATTTACAAGTTTAATTTGAGGACCTGTAGTATATCTTGGCTCTCTTGAATCCAATCCTTAGCCAGAAGGTCTTAGCTATCCAAAAATACCTAATCCATGAATGTTGGAGTCTCATATCCATACAACGCCTTGAAGGGTGTCATTCTGATTGACATGTGCTAAGTTGCGTTATAAAATTTCTCTTCAAGGTGTAACCACTTAACCCATGCTTTATGTTTGTGAGATACATAATTTCTGATATATCCTTCCCGAGATTTTTTGACTATCTTAGTTTTTCCATTGGTTTGTGGGTGATAACTAGTACTAGGCATTAGCTCCATCCCAACAAACCTAAAAAACTCCTAGAATCTTCCCATGAACCTAGCATTCCCATCACTCACAACGATCTTAGGTAGCCCATGCAATTTGAACACCTCTTCGATGAACCATTATGTTACAAGTGTTGCTAAGTATTTGCAAGGTATGGAAAATAAGTGTGCAAAATTCATGAGCCTGTCCACCACCACGTAAATACGGTCCTTTCCCTTCACTTAGGGAAATCTCATGACGAATTTCATGTATATGCTCTCCCATTTTTTCTATGGGATGGGAATTAGTTGAAGTAACCCTACCAGGTGATTATACTCTACTTTTCACTACAATAAAAAAGCACATTGGTGAGGGTCATGCTTGTGACGGACCTATAAGGTTCGTCACCAATGTCACATATGGTGACGGTCCTTCAAAAACCGTCACTGTAAGTGTATATAGTGATGGTCCTTTATGGTCCGTCACCAAAGACATTTTCAATGACACTTTTGGTGAGGGTTATTAAAGGCCCATCACTAATTCTCTCTTTGGTGACACTTCTAGTGACGAACTTTTAATGACCCTCACCAATGCTCTTTTTGTTACTTTTGGTGACGGTAAAAAAATGTCCGTCATCATTGATCATTAAAAAAATGTCATTGTAAGTGTATATAGTGATGGTCCTTTATGGTCAGTCACCAAATACATTTTCAATGACACTTTTGGTGAGGGTCGTTAAAGGCCCATCACTAATTCTCTCTTTGGTGACACTTCTAGTGACGAAATTTTAGTGACCTTCACCAATGCTCTTTTTGTTACTTTTGGTGACGGTCAAAAAATGACCATCATCATTGATCATTCCAATGAGTTTTTGATGATGCTATGTGCCTGTTAATATATTTTTTGTCAAAATTTAACGATTTAATACCATTATTGTGAAGTATTTTTTATAATATTTCCAAGGCCATAGTGGTTAAGGTCAGTCAATTTTTTAGAAGTAATTAGTGTGTATCATTTCCCTCAAGTAATGACTAGTCAAATAGATATTTCCTATGAGTCAACACATGATTCATATATATTAATTTTATAATCTAGAAAATTCCCTTTAGATAAAGTTCCACTATTGTGTGTAGGAAATATATTATTTAATACATAATCAAGCTTTGACAATTCTATTAATGAGAAAGACCTAACGATCCTCACCAATCTAAGCACGCCTTGAATTAATGCTTTGGCACACACTAACATTTCTTATCACCCCACATGTATTGGAACATCTTTGTACCTAGAAAATCTTGTGATGACACTGACGCCCAAACACATGGTGACATGTGCTAGCACAACATCGAACTCTCCTAGCATGTGTTGGCATGCTGCATATAGTCCCTAACATGCCCTGTAACACCTTGGTTGAATGCATTGACATACATTAGCACTTGGCACACAATGCCACTTGGCATGTATTGGGACCTATTATTAGTGTGCCTAGCATGCCCCTTTTCAAAAAGATAAAGTCTTGACTTATTAACCCTCTTATTGGTTCTTCCTCTTGTTGCCTTGACACATGTTGACATACCCTGGCACCCTGCACCACATCCTTAGCACCTAGCATGTATTGGCATATCTTGGCACTATTAATTGGCACATGATATAATTAGCACACCCTAGAACTCCCAAGCACACTTTGGGAATTCTTGACATGCCTTGATATTCCCTAGCATGCCTTACCAATTCTTAGCATACCTTGTCAGTCCCTCCTTGGCATGGCAACTAACACTCATTAACACTTGTCTCTAGCACACGTTCCTCATATTCATTAACTTCCATGAATTTTTACCTAGTGCTCCCTTAATGTTTTTTCCTAGTAATCCCTAACACTCATCAACATGCATTATCACTCTCTAGCACACCTTAGCACTCTTCAACATTCCCTTCCACTTCATAACATGCATAACACTAGTCCCTGACACATATTGGCGCTTGGCATGTGTTGGCGCTTAGAAAGTCTTAGCTTGTATGGAATACGTTGAGATGCCTTGGTGTGATTTGGCATAGTTTAATATTAAATTTATTTGTGATTATCAATTGTTGGAAAATAGATGAGAAGAAACAAAGGAATACTTGGCACTTAGAATGCACTAATACTTTGCATTTGGCACCTATTTTTGCCTAGTGTTGGTGTGCCTAGCATGCCCCTCTTAGAAAAGGTAAATTGATGACTTATTAACCCTCTTATGTGTTCATTTCCTTGTAGTTTAACTTTTTTGTCCCTTTTGTTGTCTTGACAGTCCCTGACATGCATTGACACACCCTTTCACATCTTAGCATGTTTGACATGTATTCCCAATATCTGGCACATCAAGGGGGTGAAGAGAGATGAAGTCCTAAAGTAGGTCGAGTACGAGGGTGAGTAAGGGTTGCTAAAGGGAGGTCATGATCATCCTCCAAGAGCAAGATCATCATGTGAGGGTTCAAAATAATGTTGCATACCTTAAGGGTCGATTTGTGCTAGGAAGTAGGATGGAATATTGTTGGTTCTCTTCTAACAGATCGAGCTTAAGAGAGGTTTCTCATGAGAATCTAGGCATGTGATTTCAATGGTGTCTTTGTGTGAAGGTCGCATCAAATTCTGAAATGTTGAAATTTGGAACAAGAAACAATGAGATTGGAAACCAGAAAGGAAAAAAAAAATGCACCCACACTGGTGAGGAATTTTGATGCACTATGAGTGAGGAATGTGGAGCGTCTAATTTATTTTTCCCTTAAATAAATTGGACAATAAATTTTAATTTCATCGCATAACAGCTTGTGTCAGTTAATTAAGTCATGATGACCGATTTAGCTCAAGAAATTCAAGTACTTGAGGGTCTAAGATGAGGCATCTAGAGGGATTCTAATATTTTTGGGGTCTAGTTGAAGTTGATGCATTAGTGGGGTGCAAGTGTAATTAACTCAATTAAATGTGTTAAAATAAGTTTAACTGGTTCTAACTGAGTGATGAGCTAGTGAGAGGTCCAGTGAATTAAATTAGCTTTAATTCACAATGAGTGATCAATCATATAACTGATAATTCGCTATTAATAGTTGCATACATGTCAGTTTCGAGGAATACCCAGTTGAGACAGAGGTTAAAGGGAACATAACTTTCAATTCTATTCAGAGAAAATTTCCCATGTGAAATTATAAATTCATTGGGATTCCATGATGGATTGCGCAATCAAGGAAGACTGATTTTCCTAATTAATAAGGAGTTAATTCCCTAGGAATTGCATGAGCAAGGCAGGTTGAAGTAAGGATGATAATTGGCTAAGTACTAGATCGATTTTGCCTAGATCAACGGGAGAAAATTGACAGAGTGTTGGAGAATCTCATGAGAGATTAAGCATTAATGTATTGTTTCATGATTCCTTGACTTAATACACAATAGAGATAGAGGGGTTTTGAGCAGTTTCTTTCCCCAAATACACCATGTTGTTGTGTGATTGATAATTTATTTCTCTTACTTATATGTGATTGCGCGATCGTGTATTATTTCCGCAAATTGTAGGAAGGATTCAATATCTTGTTTTAGTAGATTACAAGATTAGATTGAATATCGTTGGTTAGATTTTCTACATGGTATTAGAGCAGGAATTTTTTGGGCGATGAGTTTGCAGAGAATATTTGAATACTTTGGTGTAAAATTTTCAAAAACAAATAGAATATTTGGATTCCTTGTGAAAATATACCTAAATGGAAAAAAAAATCGGTCGAATCAGAGCTCGGATGAGGGAGATATCATCGATTTAAAATAAACTCTTTTTTCGAAACTTTTTGTAACGTCGGGACAATTACACTATGCGTGAGTCAAGAACCTATATGTAATTGAGGTACCAGATGCATGCAAATATTTGAGGAGAAAGGCAGAAGTTAGAGACTTGGTGGTTTAAAGGGACCATAAATTACCTCTCAACATGCATCCTCATGAGAAGTAGTCTCATAAGGTTGTGGAGTAGCTGCCACAATTGGAGAAGCAGAGAGGAGACTAAGTGGAAGTGTCCACTCAAGCAGAGACCTCCATGAGGGGGAAATTTTGAGCCAGATGGGAAGAGGGTGTAGCCATACCTCGAGGTGTAAGGTGGTGTGATGTGTAGACATAATCCCAAGATAAGAAATTTGGGTAAGGTCCATTGAGATGGCGTGTCTCATGGATTGAACCTGGCTACGAGGAGCCCACAGTACAATAATAGTAGGAAGGATCAGTTATATTGATGTAGTCAGATGTCAGCAAGGCAGAAATCAGAGTGACAGATGTCAAATATTGGATCAAAAATTAGAGTTAGCAATAGTTCAAATGGCACGGATGCAGATGTCAGTAGCAGCGCAGAGAATCCAGTACTAGACAGGTGCAGTAGCTAGCAACAGTCAGAAGACTCTGATGACAGATGCATTATACTGAGTAAGTTGTTCAGAGGCTATTCAGTTTCAGGATTTGTAGGTGCAAACAACACTAGAGAAGTGTAGCATGCAGAACATTCCAAAGGTACCAGATGGGGATAGATTGAATTCCTTTCTTGTTGAGAGGGAGTGTTGAAATTTGCAACAAGAAATAGTGAAATTGGAAACTAAAAAGGACAAAAAAAAATGCACCCACACTGGTGAGGAATTTTGATGTACCAGGAGTGAGGAATGTGAGGCGTCTAATTTATTTTTCCCTTAAATAAATTGGAGAATAAATTGTAATTTCGTCTCATAACAACTTCTGTCAGTTAAATAACTCATGATGATTGAGTTAGCTCAAGAAATTCAATTTAAGGTGATCGAGGTGGATATTGGTGGCCACTCGCCTATTCCACTTGGGACCTTGCCATTGTCTCTTTCAAATTTTCAGTTTCCTTAATTATAGCACAATTTACTATTTTTGTCAGTTTTTTGGGTCCTAAACTTCTGGAGCCGTTTTGAGGCCCCAAACGACATTTTTTGGGCATGAAATTTTTAGTTATTTCATTGAAATCACATTAGCATTTGTAGTCCTCGGAGAGATCTTTCTAACCAGGTATCATGTGCATCAAATAAAGATCATATGACCAAGTTACAACCCCGAAAAGTTGGCTACCCAACTAACCCCAACGGGGCCAATAAACTCTTGGTGTTACATCTCCTCAGGTTAGGGTTTTGGTTGTTCAAGGTTTTATCTTATTTTTAAATAATAAAAAATACCCTTCATCCTTATTGCAACACAGTTCAGAGGAACATAACTATCAGTTGTATTTATAGAAAATTTCCCATGTGCAATTATAAAGTCATTGGGATGCCATGATGGATTGGCACAATCAAGGAAGGTTGATTTTCCTAATTAATATGGAGATAATTCCATAGGAATTGTGTGAGTAAGGCAGGCTGAGAATTGGCTAAGTATTAGACTGATTTTTCCTAGATCAGCAGGAGGCAATTGGCAGAGTGCTAGAGAATCTCGAGAGAGATTAAGCATTGTAGTGTTTCATGATTCCTTGACTTAATACAAAATAGAGATAGAGAGTTTTGAAAATTTTCTTCCCCAGATACATCTTGTGTTGTGCGATTGATAACTTGTTTCTCTTACTTATATGTGATTGTGCGATCATGTGTTGTTTCCACAAACTGTAGGAAGGATTCAATATCTTGTTTTAGTACATTACAAGATCAATTGAATCTGTTGGTTAGATTTTCTACATGAAATAGAAGAGAAGGTTGATACCATCTTTCCTTGTGGTGGTTAGTAGGCCGCAAGGTCTGTGATAAAGACCAACATAAATGGAGGAGGGATTGCACTGTAATTTAGAGCCATAACAAAAGTCGATGCAGGCGTAATATTGACTGATTTAACCCTAGTTTGAGGGTCGGCATTGAGATCTGAAGTTCATGTCAAGATTCAGTCAAATAAATGCCCAGAATCTATGGATCTATATGAGCTAGGTCGAGTCTCTTATGGAGGCAAGAGTCATGCTTTTTCTATGTGTGTATAGGGTTTGTTCTACAACAGTTAGAAGTACATAAGTATAATGCCCCAGTTAGGACAGTTTCCTAGCATGTTTAGTTCATAAGGTATGCCCTTAAGACTGTGAAAAATTTGCGTAGAAGAAGACGGGTTGTGACCCTTAGAGTGAGGTTTATTTCTGCAATAAAAACCACAGATCTAGAAGATGGTTTGCAGATTCAGTGTGTGTGGAGACAATAGATCCAAAGGAGGGTGGAACCTGAGAAAAATATTGAGCATGCATAAGAAATGTGCCATATGAAGAATGGATTTACATGCAGAGGAGGTGATTTCGGTGGACTTTCCATAGAGTTTTAAACAAATATCTGAAGAAACCTATAAAAAATTAGTAAATGCACTATTAGTGGCTTATTTTTTACCCTAGTTCAGTCATCTACAGATTGTTAGAAGTATGATAAGAGGAGTAGTTTATATTTTTCCATAGATTTAACAACAAAGATCAAATTGTTGATGCACAAGAACAATGATCTTCAGAGGACTCAAACCCTTGTTAGGTGGCAGATTTGAAGAGCCCTAGATGAAGACAATATTGTGGGCCCTAGATCAGTAAAAATAATTGACTGTGGTTGGGTAGATTGATGGTAGTCCAAGTATAGTTGGTGGGTTGTTAGGTTACTGTCAAAGAAGTGCCCCGACTCTTGTTCTGGTGAAGGACAACAAAATTGGTGGAAGGGTAGGTGTATAGGGCCTAAGTATGCACAGACTTTGAAGGACTAAAGTAACAGTCAAGTGGGCCAAACAACTAGCCCTAGTTCACTATATTGTAGAGGATTGATTCAGAGAGAAGAAGGGCAACCTCCATAGCCCTGGAATTCTCGTCTTGGAGCTGTAATATGGCAAAAGTGGGCATACCAAAGAGTTGTTCACAAACGGAATTCTAAACAACTTGTTACCACTCAAACTAGTAGTGGACCTAAAAGGGGTTCCTAAGAGGGCAACTGCTAGGACAAGGGAAACGATGGAGGCTTAGCCCATTGTCACCACAACTAAGGCTCTGTGCTCTTCACGGAGTTTCAACAATGGGTGGAGTCCCGGTAGTTTTGGAAGCCACTTATAGCGTATAGGTCAATGAATAGGTGGGAAGTGACCCTCGAAACCCTTTCCCTAAGATAAAATAAAGAGTGGGACTTTTTTTCCTTTTAATCAAGTGAATTTGTCTTCTAGGTAGAGAGGAGGGTGATTGAAGGGTTTAGGGAGAAGAAAAAGACTTATGAAGGAAGTTCTCAATCCCTAAAATCCTTTGGGAACTTGGATTCCCAAATGGTCCTTGATGAAAGGCCTTTGACACCAAATGGGACCACATGGGGCCAAGTGGACCCAGCCCAGGTTCGGGGATGGAATTTAGCAACCAATGATGTTCCTATCCTGGACAAGGTGAGGGGAAAGGATCAGACAAGATTTTTTACTTCGATAGGTCAAATTGATCCTACTAGGTTCTATCCTTGGGACCACCTAGGAAAAACTTGATCCTAAAGCTAGGGCTTGAGGTATCCGGAGATTCCACCATTGGAATTGGCCCAAGGTCTGAGGAGAGTGAGGGCACCCAATAACGGAGCTGCCTCTAGGAGATAGAAGTTTTCTTCTAGCTAGATTCCTAGGAAATTGTTGCCCTAAGTGACCTAATGGGGCTAGACCTAGGGAATGTGAAAATTTCTTAATCTAAGAAACCCTACTGCAGTATCTTGATTTAATTCTCCTACTTGAATTAAGTTACAAGTTAATTTCTGAAATATTTTATAAATTAGCAAAGTAAATTGTAAATACAACTAGCAACCTACACATACAGATAAAATATTGAATAAAATGCTCATAGACAAAGTGACACATGGATTTTTTGGACAACTATCCCCGGAAAAAACCTAATGCGGGAAAACCAATGCAGTTAGCTCTAGAGGCTTTTCATTCTTATGCAGAATCTAAGTACAACAATCCTGGGCACCAAAACTAGTTCAACCAACAGAGAAATAAAAATGGCAGTAATACGCTGCTATGAATCCCTCTACGTCAGCCTAACTGGCCTATGTCAACCTCTACGCTACTCAGTAAGGGCCTACGTCACACCTGAAGGGCTTACACTACCCCTGCATTGCCCTGACTGGGCTTGTGACAGCCCTGTGTGGATCCTGCTGCCTCTGCACTGCCCCTGCTGGGCTTCGGCTGGACTGAGTGGCTCCTGCTGCCCCTGCTGCTCTGGCTGGCTAGAATACTTATGCAGAAAAAGCATAGGTGAGAAATAAGTCACTGGCCAAAGGTAACGCATAACAATCAGAAAAATTGAAGAAATTAAATGAAAATAGATCAATGTCCACAAATAACTGAAATAGCTCAATGGGACTAGAGAGTAAAGCCTTTGACAACAGCAATAAGTTCTTATAGCATCAGCTAAGAAAATAGAGGAGACTAGTCCATGAGGTTAAAATGTTGTATAATTGTTGGCACAGGAAAATTATAGAATTGTTAGAGTAAATCTTTGCAGGTACCATTAGTTGGTGATCATCGATAATCATTTCATTTCATCAAATACCCTGATGAATGGGCCTTACAAGATGTTTGCGTAGACAAATGCCACAGAAGCTGTGTGATGGAAAAATATTCACATTATATTGAATAAAACACCTACCAAGTAAGGATGATATTTCAAATGGGGCAAGAAACAATAGAGAGATAGACATTGAAAAAGTTAAAATGCTAGGGCAACAGGAAAGAAACTAGGTAGCATGGTAGAAAGCACAACAAAGAAAATTATAAAAATGGAAAACCCTACAAATTAGCACCCATCTAAACATCACCACAATTTTTTCTTTAACTCTAAATCTCCAAATTCATCAAATTATATCCTGTATTCAAACCTGATCCTCTACATTAGCCATTCTGAAGATAAGGCTGAGAAATTACTACAGAACCATCACCTACATGTAGTGATCTTATTTTGTGACTAGACAACCTACTTTCAAGAAGACACAGAAAGGTAAACACTCTCTGCTAAGATTTTCCATATAGCCCAGGTTGAGCAACCACATATACATCACCAGTTTTTTCTCTTCAGATTTGTAACTTAGAAGAGCTTTGTCTGACCACCTCCGGGTTGCTCCCAGAGTCACCCAAGCAAGCCCTCTCAGCATCATCCTTTTTCTATAGTACCTAATTAGTAATTAGATTAACCATAATAGTTTCTTGATCATGCAGGTATTTCAAATATATTTCCAATAAGCATAAAGCTTTCATGTTAAACAATCAGGTCAAAAGACTTTAGACTATGATGCAAAAAATACAAAGAAACCTCACCAACACTCAAAGGACAAACAAAGTAAAACCTCTACAAAGTATAAATATATATCTAATAAACTTCATTCTAACACAAAAATGTGCTTAACTAAATAAAATTCTAATTACTGTGCTTTCAAGACAAATATTTTAAGGGTAGTGATGTTATAAACATACCCCTACACCTCATGAACAATCAATGCCCCTACACCTCGTGAACAATCAATTTGTATAAGTAGACCATCATAAAGCTCATTTTAAACATCATTATTATCATTTTATAAATCATTTTTATCAAATCAACAAGAAGCAAGCAACAATTGCATTCAGTTCCACTGAAGCAAAGTATATGGCAGTTTCATATACTTATTATGAAGCTATTTAGATTTTCAACTTGATTGTAGATTCAACCAATCAGTTGTTGAAGCCCAATATTGTCTCTTGTGAGAATCAAAGTTACATCAATCTCTATGAAAATCCAATGTGTCATGACCATTTCAAACACATTGATATTCAATACAATTTCCTAAGATTCCAAGTTCATTAGGGAGTTGATAATGTTGGACCACATTCTGACAAAGTTGCATATGGTTAATAGTTTGATAAAGCTCCTAACAAAGGGGAAGTTGCATATGGTTAATTCTAGCCATATCTGTAGAAGGAATATTATAAGCATAATTTACCAGAAAAACAAAAGAACATTATCAAAGGAATAGTAATGAGAATGCAGGTTGCACAAAGGATATTTACATGTACAAGATTTTCTAAAAGTTTAAACACCAGCCCAAGGAAATAAATTCAAGGGAAGGGCTTGCTACTTCATCAAAGCACTGGTCCTAAGATTTTACTAACAAAAACAGAAAACAATGCAGCAAACCAGAATTTTCCTGCTATGAAATTACATAAATATTGCAGACTGGACACTTGTTTTTCTGAAGCAACCACTGCTTGATGCAGGCCTCGCGATAACTATGACTGCACTTTAAACTGCCCAGCTCATCTCTTTATTCATACTCTTCATGTATGAACAATTCATACCATCATTTTCATACTCTCAGAAGAAAGGGTTTCCATATGTTTTTGAATCTGAAAAGGGAGAAAATTTTACACTTTCAAACTACCAACTAAACCTATAAATCTACAAACAAATTTTAAAGTCCAAGCCTGCTTCATTCTTTGATAATCTCCCCACAGATATTATAAATACCTGGAAAATGCTGCATTTGACTTCAATATCCATACTCTGAGAAGCATACTTTGTTTTTGAGGAGTACAAGCTTTTCTCTAAACACTTGGAGATAGTCTCCCCACTAAGTCTTGTGCTAACATAGCCAATCTGCTCCTCTAGAGCTAAAAATTCTTGAATAAATAAGGGGAGGAAACATTTCATATTTCTGAATAAAAAAAATCAATTCCTTCATATTTCATATCCATTTGTCTATATACAGTTAACAAATTGTATGGAGAAACCTCATATGACATGTTTTCTATATCGAGTCGCATAGTGTTGTGTTGATCATGCAGGCTTATTCCATTTGAGAGAAGAGTTTCCTCCAGCATCAGCACTTGCTGCCATCCAAAAGGAAATTTCATTATCATATTAAAATTTTATTAGTGTGAAAATTTATACATGCCGAATTTTAGTTGTAACAATTAACTCACCTCATATGTTAACACTTCATTCTACTCAATGCATTGCAATGCTGATAAAACCTGAAAATATGTGAATCAACTGACAACTCAAATCACGATCTTTCCCAAGTATATTTTCTAGTTTTGCAAAAATTCTAGAATATCCAACTCAATCGTAGAGTATAACATCAACCTGATAGCAGAACAAGACCAGTATCCAATGTCCTTGAGCTAGTTCATCCTACATCTTAAATATTAGACCCTAAAACTTTAAATGCATTATACCAAAAATGCAAAGGCTTTAAACCTTGAACCCTGCTTATTAAGAAATCCAAACCCTAAAATACCCTTTAAAGCCCCAAAATCGATGATGGACATTGGTTAAAATTTCCTCAAGAGATATCCAACATGTCTACAAGGGTAGTTATGCACACAGATATTCATAAATAGCCCATTGTAAGTTCACATTCCATACTCTGACCCAATTACCTTTTTAAAATGACTATAAGCATTACAGTATACTTAAATAGCCCATTGGACATGCGCATTCCGTACTATGACCCAATTACCTTTTGAAAATGATTCTAAGCATTGTAGTATGCTTTAAGAAATGACCTTTTGAAAACGATTGTAAAAAATGGTGAAACACTTGAGGAGCTTTTGGCATTATAGATAAGCTGCACTTAAGGAATCTTTGATATCTCTTGGAAATACAAGAGAAATGATTCTGAGAATCATTGCAATATGCTTTAACTGGTCTTTTCAAAATGATTCTAAGAAAAAATGTATCACACTTGAGGAATTTTTGGCATTAGAGATAAACTCCACCGAAGGACTCGAGATATATCTTAGAAAAATAATTTTTTTCTAAATTACTAGGAGGTTGTTGCAAAGGCTTTTGCAGCTTCATGTACATTCAAGGTCCATATATCAATTAGGGGCCTTGGTCTAATCTACACTTTGACAGAGGTAAACTTCATTCCACTATATCTATATTGCAAGGAGATGCAAGTTTTTTGTGGGAAAGGGATTTGAAGATTATTGTTCGTCAGTGAAAGAAATAGACCTCATTGAAATCTACCATATGTGCACTCCATATTGGTGCATCTAGAGTTGAATTCCTCCATAGGAAGTCTAATACGAGTCAAGTTTTCTTTGTGGCATAACTAATAATATATGAAAGGAATAGTTTTCATGTAATAGTATTGACTAACCAGCATTCATTGCAGGCATATTAACATTCATCCCTTGAAAAATTCATTCTTTAAATTTTCCAATCACTTTAGTTATTCATATGAATCTTCCATTGAAATTGGTCAATAATTTCACAGAAAATATGGGAAAAAATAGCAAAAGGGTTAATAAAAGTTGCATTTTTTTCTTGCATGAGGATTTACTGATAAATTCTATTAAAAACTGAGTATCAAAATGCACTGTAGATGGAATCTTGACTGCAGTTCAAACACTTTCATCCACTGCAATATGTGGCATCATCCATTCTATTTTCGGAGGTCAGCCTTTGTTAATTCTTGGGGTGGCTGAACCTACTGTGCTTATGTATAAATTCATGTACAAATTTGCCAAAGATAGAGAAGACTTAGGCCCAAAGTTTTTTTGGCTTGGACAGGGTGGTATGCACTTCAAATTTGATCACCTTGTGTCAACAAGTTACAAATTCATTCTAAATTACAATAGTAGAATGTTTGATACCTGTAGTAGGATGTATTTCTGTAGTTTTTTTTTATTAAGAACAATAGAGATTTATGCAAATAAGTGTGCATTCACATTAAATAACTACAAGTACTCTGCTGATTATACACAGGGTATGTGTGTGACTGCATTCTTGTTGGTTTTGTTGGCCATTCTGGGTGCATGCTCAATTATCAACATACTAGGGTAGCTGGAGAAATTTTTGGGATGCTTTTGTTCAAAGAACTTATCAGTGAGATGAGTTTTTTGTTTAGATTTAAAAAGAGACTTTAGTATGTTATGCACTTAAGGCACACTCAAACCTAAAGGCTTTTCTCTTGGCCTTAAGTATTCTTCTGTTGATTGTATATTATTTGTGCTAATCACATTTTATATTAATTTAAGCAGCATAGTAAGCAGCGTAAAAGAGAGGTAGAAATTTGATTGTGTGCCATGTTAGGTTCTGGACATGCTATAACATGTGAGAAGCACTTTTAGTAATTATATTTTAGAAGAAAATTTGGAAAATAGAAAAAATGCCTTGTTAATGGTGCTTTTCTATTGGCATATTGTGAAATATATATTTCATGTTTGGAGAAATTAGCCTTTCAACCCATTTCCATTACTCATCCTATATAACAAATCTAGCATGAATGTTAAGAAGAGATTCATGCTAAGAACAGAGAAATGGATGAAATATTTATTGTCAACTTAAAGAGACTAAGAATAACATAGTGAGAGCAGAGAGTAATATCATTTATTTCTCTTCATGCACTTCTAATAATCATAGAAGCCCTAGTTACATCGCAATTACCTTAAAATTTGATGTGAAATTACTTTTCAGGAGGATTCTTCCCCTTTTAGATCTCAGGATTTGAGTAGATTTAAGGAGTTGGCTTTGATTGTGAAAGTCAAAGTTGTCTTTTGTTGTGATGTCAATTCTATTTTTATTCATACGTAGGATCACTATCATTAATCACATTAATAGGGATATCAATCAACTAATGGATCACTAAGGTAATTACACCATTATCCTAGACTAAAAGGGGGACATATTTTTCAAAGGTGATTCTAGAACTATATATTGACAAGACCTTAACAAAGGTTTTGTTTGATTACATAGTTGTTACAATTTTAAGGTCAAGTAATTAAGCTAAGAGTTGGCATCAACAGAACTAAAATAAACCAAGAGAAAGGTGTGAACATAAGTTTGAAATAGTCTCTAACTTGGTGTTGTGAAATGACTTTGTTTCATATAAATATTAGGTGTTGTTATTGTCATAATAAAACCCTATATGAATTTACCTTGTCAACGGTTAGAGTGCTTTCCATTTGACAACATACCTCATGTATGCGCTGAATTGACACAATGATACACATTACAGTGAAAAAACATAGTGATCCTACATTTTTCAACATATGATAGTAATTCTCGTTGCAATCTCATTGTGCATAGGTTGAATACATTCAAGAACCAAAGGTAGTAACCCAATCACTGACTTTGAATTATATTTTGTACATATTGTTGACAAACCTCTCATTGCAATTATGAACCAAAAAATAGTGCCATAACACTTACCTTATGTGACCCTGAAATATTGATTTGTGCATCAAATTTGTGGACATTAGTACACATAGACAGTCAAACCTATCTACCCTACACTGATATGACCTTGAAATTTGAGTATACTTGACTGAGATATCATATTTGACGAAGTTTGATACATTGACATATTGCCATGATGTATTGGCCTTAAAATTGATACATTCAACCTCCATTAGCATTGAAATTACACATAGACCACAATGTAACATAGACCTTTGGAATTTAGAATTCACAAGTGTTTTGGGCATTGATATGTTGACCTTAGGTTAGTAGCAATATTAGTATAAGAATATCATAAGATTGCAGCAGCTAGACATTGATAGTAACGTGTCCTATTGACATAATATAATTACACATGGGATGGTGAGTTAACACTTAGATATTAATGTGATGTTGTAACTTTGACTTAACCTATCATGACTAAGTAGTATAACTAGGACTGCTGTGTATAACTTGTTATAACATTAATACACTAGGTTGAATAAAGATGAAATGATAGTTGATATTATTACAGTACTTCTAAGGATAACATTGTCTTGAATGATAATTGACACAAAGAGGAGGTAAAAATGGTAATTTTTGGCAGTTTTAATTTCAGGACGTTTTATTTGGGCATTGGCTGGTAGACAGTGAGATTACGTTGAAATGTGGCTTTGCTGCAACACTGCAGAATTATCTAGGAAAATTTGTGCACAAAAATTGCAACTAGAGGCAGTTCTGGCCCTCACAGAACTGAAACAGGGAGACTCTGTATGCAGTTGTAATTGTTCTATATGTATCACATTAATAGGGATATCAATCAACTAATTTATCACTAAGGTAATTACACCATTAGCCTAGACTACAAAGGGGGCATATTTTTCAAAGGTGATTCTAGTACTATATATTGACAAGACCTTGACAAAGGTTTTGTTTGATTACATAGTTGTTATAGTTTTAAGGTCAAGTAATTAAGCTAAGAGTTGGCATCAACAGAACTGAAATGAACCAAGAGAAAGGTGTGAACATAAGTTTGAAATAGTCTCTAACTTGGTGTTGTGAAATGACTTTGTTTCATATAAAGATTAGGTGTTTTTCTTGTCATAATAAAACCCTATATGAATTTACCTTGTAAACGGTTAGAGTGCTTTCCATTTGACAACATACCTCATGTATGTGCTGAATTGACACAATGATACACATTACAGTGAAAAAGCATAGTGATCCTACAGTTTTCAACATATGATAGTAATTCTTGCTGCAATCTCATTGTGCATAGGTTGAATACATTCAAGAACCAAAGGTAGTAACCCAATCACTGACATTGAATTATATTTTGTACATATTTTTGACAAAACTCTCATTGCAATTATGAACCAAAACATAGTGCCATAACACTTACCTTATGTGACCCTGAAATATTGATTTGTGCATCAAATTTGTGGACATTAGTACACATAGATAGTGAACCTATCTACCCTACACTGATATGACCTTGAAATTTGAGTATACTTGATTGAGATATCATATTTGATGAAGTTTGATACATTGACATATTGCCACGATGTATTGGTCTTAACATTGATACATTCAACCTCCATTGACATTTAAATTACACATAGACCACAATGTAAGATAGACCTTTGGCATTTAGACTTCACAAGTGTTTTGGGCATTGATATGTTGACCTCAGGTTAGTAGTAGCATTAGTATAAGAATATCCTAAGATTGCAGCAGCTAGACATTGATAATAACATGTCCTATTGACATGATATAATTACACATGGGATGGTGAGTTAACACTTAGATATCAATGTGATGTCGTAACTTTGACTTAACCTATCATGACTAAGTAGTATAACTAGGACTGCTATGTGTAACTTGTTATAACATTAATACACTAGGTTGAATACAGATGAAATGATAATTTATCTTATTACAGTACTTCTAAGGATAAGATTGTCTTGAATGATAATTGACACAAAGAGGAGGTAAAAATGGTAATTTTTGGCAGTTTTAATTTCAGGACATTTTAGTGGGGCATTGGCTGGTAGAGAGTGAGATTACTCTCTCGAATTACACCAAATAAACCAAGTGGAGGATTCTTGAAATTTGGCAGGTCATGATTGCAAAAAAAAAAAATCATACGTGTATGGAGATCTGTTCTTCTTTTGAAAAATCATCCAGATGCAAAAAATCTTGTTGCTTAAAGGTTGGACATGAAGGTCTTCATAACTATAAGTCACCTCAACATTTGTAGGATGAATTTTTCTGTCCCAAGCTCCAAAATTCCTTGTGTGATAAAATTGAGATTGAATATCGTGAAAAACACACTTATCTTGGGAGATATTGTCCTAAAAAAATGCATCATGGAGGGTGTGATGAACATCTGTGTGGTAATGAGCATGTGTGTTATAGGAAATGTGAAGTTGATGCTTTTGTGAAATTTTCACTGAACTTGTGTGAAAGACATGCCCATTTCAGGACAGAAGAGGTTGCATTGATTATGAACATGTCTCTGAACAAAGTGGCATGCATAAGGATGGTTACATTACCATGACACTTTTTGAAGCATACCATGATGGTCTGCATATTCACACACTAAATCCAGATGCTGCACGTTATAGTAAGGTAAGATGTAAAGCTTGCAGGTATTTTTGTCAATGACCAATCAATCATTCTAGTTTACATCAAATGGTCTCATGGGAACATGAGGAATTCCATTTTTGCACCAGAACATGAAGAATTTGATATCTAGGGTAGGAAATATACATGGGGGATCACATCATTGCAGCTTTCCTTATCCATTTTTTGATTACAATTAAAGATTACATGCCCAGAAATCCTTGAGAAAAAGGATTGTTGCTCATCAAGATTAAACAAATAGAAAACGTGGATGGAACTTACAGAGAACTTTCAGTTTCAGAAATAAAAAAAAAATAAGGCTTGATAAATATGTGTTATAACAATTGCTAAAATTTTCTTACTATAAATATGTGTTATGACAATATGTAATTTTCTTACTATTCTAATTTTCTTCGTTTGTGTGAAAATTCCAACAATTAGAGGAGCCTTATAGACACTATAGTGTGTGGATTGCAAGGACGCTCTGAAATCAAGGAAAATACCAGATCCTCAATCATGTTACTCATTAGTACAGTTTCAGAAGTTAAATACTAGTATGACATTACACAAAATACAAAGAGGAAACTATGGCATATGAGAAGACCACTGAACTAAATCATTTTCAGGGAAATTTGCAACTTACCCCTGTTCTCAAATGAAAATATCTATCATTAGCAAGTGCGGGATGGATAATTTAAATGGTTGCATAGTTGTTTAAGCCTTAATTTAAAAGGATTCTGGCTATCAGCAAAAATCACACAAATCTTGCAACCCTTACACAACATCTACAAATCATGATAAGACAGTATATATCCAGCATGATAAGGTTTATATATCCAGCTTACAAACAATAACCAAATAGTAGCAAGAACATTGCAGTACATTTGATGTAAAAAACATATAGCTTAAAGAAGTATAATAGTAATCATGTATCCAACATCTTAACCATGATATTAATCACAAGTAAGCTATCACATTCTGCGTCCAGCATTCTCAAATGGTTGGGATATTAATTTACCAAGTCATTGTTCTCTCTCAATCATTGATCAATTCAATGTCACTGCTCTTCCAACATATAAAAGTGTTAAGTGCATTTGCTAAATACTCGCATCAACTACTTCTAATTTTAAGCTTAATTTCACAATCCGAATCAACCAAGATTGATTGTGGGCACACAAAATAATATCCTTCTCCTAATACTTCTCCATTGGGCATGACAAAATTTGGTTCAGTGTTTTTTGTGTAACCCTTTGCAACCTTCACTTAACCATTAAAATATGTAAGTAAACATTTTTTCCCTTTCAATCCTATATTTGAAGGTAGTAATTGCGGTTGACCCTACAAATAAACAAAATCTTGTAAGATTCCATAGAATAAAAAGATAATATTAAAAAATAAAACAAACAATTATAAAACTTACCCATGTTATTGAGTCACCAATTAGGTCATGAATAGGTTGTCCTGAAGTCAATGGAGTTTTTCCTAGCAAAGCCTGACTAGGACTTAAGGAACTTTGCAAAAAAATAAATAGTTTGAATGCGATACCATGAAATCAGAAGATGAATGGTTAAGCTACAAAAATAATATTTCATTAATTACACATCTACAACAATACAATCATGTTCATATTGGCATTGTTCTTTTAAAATTTCGATCTTCAAAGATGGCATACATCAACAATTAAATAACCTACACGTAATTCTTACATTGTTGGTTGGTTCTAGATTAACTTGACCATTTTATTTTCCCGCCTTCGTGGCAGCTTTCCATTGCATTAATTCTCCAACAGCTGCCTTCGATAATCCAAGTTCCTTTTCTTTTTCTTTCAATTTTTCTTCTGTATTATGTAATTGCCTTTTGTAAGCACGCTCTTTTCCAAACAAATCAGTTGGAGTAACCCCATAGCCAACCCTACGTACACGACCCCTCCTCTCACGCCCAAAAACTATTGTAATGGCATCTTCCTTTGTTTCATATGCAGGAGACACTGAATCATTTTGTATCGATTCAATTTGTTTCTAGCAAAGACAACATTTCAACAAATACATGTAAAAAACATCATTAATATTTAAAAAGGAAAAAAAATTAAATTGATACAATAATAGGTTGGGAACTTACTATTCTCTCTACACTAAATGATGACATTGGAGTTCCATCCTTCTTTGTATGACATTTCATCCACACATCATCCCTAGTTATAGGCGTATCATTTTGATTGAAAGTTTGATTCTAGTCACAAAAATTACAACGGTCTAGATAAGTATATTTGCAATTGGTAATTGTGAACAAAAAAAATATGTGGTTACAACTTACAAGGTCATGTTCAACTCTATAGTAACCTCCACAGCGAGAAGTGTGGGTGTCTGGTTCTAATGCCCTATTTTCCTGATTGAATTTTTCCCTCTCCTGCAAATCAATAAAAAACGGATGCTTAGATTGAAATTGATTATATGCAAGGATTAAAATTCAAATCTCATTTGATGATAACAAGTAGATTTGTCATTCATTTTTACCTTGAATTTAGGGTCAGATCGTATTCTAACAAATTCAATCCAATCGGTTTCATTTACTCCGATAGGAACATTTGTCATCCTCTCCTCATCTGTGTTGTATTTCAAATAGTAATTTTTATACAAATTATATCTGTAAGTTCTCAAGCACTGAGATATTGATTTATAACACCATTTCTCCGCTGACAAATTTATTTGGTAGGTACGCTACAATAGATAAGCAACGAATTATTAGATACAAATACTTATTTGAAATTAAACTTATCATGCACACGTTCACATACACTAATGAAATTTAGAAAAAACTATAATAATAATTTGGTTGATACTTACATTGATTCCACTCCATATGACTTGTTTAAGTGCTTTAGGCACTTGTTTCCATTCCATGTGTTTGATGCCTACAATCTCTCTTGCAAGGAAACCTAAAAAGAAGGAGAATTTCTATAACTGTGGACCAACAGGTTGTCCCCTCTCATTAAATTGAATTTCAGGCAATGCAGAGGCCTCTGTAGTATTTCCAAAAAGGCATTTTGTTGGTCCC
Source organism: Pinus albicaulis (assembly GCA_034641835.2). Taxonomy (NCBI): domain Eukaryota; kingdom Viridiplantae; phylum Streptophyta; class Pinopsida; order Pinales; family Pinaceae; genus Pinus; species Pinus albicaulis. The sequence goes on along the minus strand of CM076569.1, from coordinate 782,767,996 downwards.
CTACCCTTCCTTTTCACATTTTTTGTACTATGGGCTTCAATACTTGGATCTTCCCCTTACAAGCTATGCTCTTGTTTTAGTTATTCTTGATCCATATCATGATCTAGTTGTGATGGTTCTTGCTCCAAACCATAAAGTTGTTGTGATGGTACGTGCTAAGAATTTTCTGGAAAACAAATCACACCTTTTGAGAGAATAAAAATATGAATCTCTTAACATAGAATCTTGAAGTATTTATACAAGAAATATAAAGTTGAAAAATGATCATACCTTCCAATGGTTCATCCACATTTTTCTCAAGAATATGTGCATTAGAATTGGTGTTGACACTAAAGCAACTAGATTCATGTTGTAATGGGGAAATGGATCCTGGTGCTCTCTTTTGTGAGTGTTTTTTGATGATGCCACATAAAATGTTGTCATTTTTTTTTTGTAATGTGGCTTGACTTTGTGGTTTTACTCACTGTTAAAAGAGATCTCTTACGATGTCTTTCATTCCTATACCTACACATATATATTGTGACACTTAATAAAAGTTATTAAGACAAATTTTAAAGTAGAAAAGAAAACACAATAATTGTTAGAAAAGCATTGACATCCAAAACGAAAAATAATTTCTTACCTCGGTATGGATATCCATGGATAGACTGCATAACAAAAAAAACATTTTTATTAGCAAATATCTGCCATTTCATAAGGGTTCAATTCAGATCATAAGAGTTCAATTTCATTTATGTTCTTAAAGAGAAGTATGAGTTGTAAAATTTTATAGTCTAAAGCCACAATGACATTACCATTTCCAAGGAAGAAATTGCAGGGTGGTGTGAATGGGTTCACATATAACAATAATTGAGGAGTTATTTTGCCTAAAGATAAACAATAAACTATTTCCATGTAAACAACTAGCCTAAAAAGGTTAAAAACAATTGCTATGTGAACAACTAGGCTGAAAGAACCATTACAGAAGTCCAATATAAAAAAATAAAGAGAAAAAAGCACCTAATGATAATCATGTTGAGTGAAACACTTGAATGATATATTGAAGCAATGGATGCCATGTGCATGTCAATAAAACTCCCGAAGCCATTATGGTTATCATTCTGTGGACTCCAAAAAAGGCAACTAAACAATAAAGGCTCATACTTTTTCAGGAATAAACCCTAGTTTATCTGGAATCTGTCTATATTCATCTTCATGTGACTACATTTTAGGCTTCTACATAAAATTTGTAGCAGAAATTATTGCAAAGACACCTGTTGTGTCATCGAGAATAATTAAATAAAGAGTATAATTTTAATTCTAAGTGAAATAGTTTAGGAATGAGGGCTAGACACAGATAAAACAAGATGGAATTGCTAGTTGAACAATAATACAAGAGAAAACTGCACAGGTAGTTGAATAGCAGTAGAAGATACAACTACACGCTAACATACTGGGCTCATAGTTGAAAAAGACAAAGGAAAAGTCTGCCATATACAAAATTATGAAATTCAATGGGTTATCATAAGTAGTCCAATTATATAAAAGATTCAAAGCAGTCCAGATTCTTGATGTTGTTGGGCCTTTGTTTATAATTTAGGGACTTGAGGAACTATATAAATTAACGCAGGTCCATACTAACCATGTATCTGTTATGTATTTAGAGGTCCATCTTAACCATTGATATGTTATAAATTTGGGTGTGAACGTGTCGCCACAAGAGAGACTCATACCTGGGTGGAGAGAAATTCAACACCCCTGCATTACCAACCAACCAACGAAGCTCCCATTTACAGTATAATGTCCATTAAAAAAATAAAAATTAAACAAATAAAAATTAACATATATAAACAGTGCATATGTAGAATGCAGTAGAATGTACATTTGAAAAAAACAAACAAATAAAAATTAACATATATAAACAGTGCATCTGCCAGAGCGTCACACACAAAGGCGAATTGTTGATGGATCCGGCTAGCTAGGCTATGGAAATGATTCTCAAATTGACATAAACAACTAGATTTGTTGATGGAGAAAACTCTCAACGCATCTGCAGAGGGTATAACACATAAAAATGAATTTTTGATGGATCCTACTAGCTAGGCTGTGTAAATGCTTCTCAGGATCACATAAACAAGATTTTTTTACGGACACAACATCTAGCATTGCACATAGACAACCATGAAATGTTGATTGCACACATGTTTTAGAGGTAAAGGAATGTGACACTGCTAAATAGAAAATTATACCAACCACTTCGATTTCTGAAATTTTTGAATCCGTTTTCTTAAAACAAAAAATATCAATTTATTTTGATAGGTAAGTAATGAGGTGGGTTACATCCCCTTCATCGGTTAGGAGTGAATGTCTTCAGTTACATTTCCTTGAATGTGGATAGGTGATGATTTGTTATCCATCCAATTAATAAATAAAAGCATTAGTTTGATTGCTACATAAATAAACACCTTCAAGTCCTCCTTCCCTTTAATTCCTGCCATATAAATGAATGAATTAGCCTATCTATCTAAATTAATGAATGACTATCGATTCTCAGTGCCTGTCTAAATGAATGAATGACTGTATAAATGACAGGTCTTATAATTAACAAATGCCTTTCTCTCGGCACTTGAAGGTTTATTTCAGTGTTAAAGTGAATATAATGTGTCATCTTGGGCAATTAAATCATGCACACCTGTTTCAAACAGAGAAAAAAATGAGATAGCTAAAACGTCCAAACACTTGCGGCTTCAATTTTTGAATTTTTTAAATCCATATTTTCTAAAATATACATGCACACCTGTTTCAGACAGAGAAAAAAATGAGACAGCTAAAACGTCCAAACACTTGCTGCTTCAATTTTTGAATTTTTTAAATCCATATTTTCTAAAATATACATGCACACCTGTTTCAGACAGATAAAAACACGAGACAGCTAAAACTTCCAAACACTTGCAACTTCAATTTTTGAATTTTTTAAATCTAGATTTTCTGAAATACACATAAAAATTTATTTAAAATCATAAAAATTAACTGCAAATAATTCAGGGTTAGAAAATATAAATTTGCCTTTAAAGTTAAAATCGATCTAAAATCACAAAAAAACAACTTAAAATAATTTGTTATTATAAAATATAAATTTACCTATTTTCATTTCATCTCCTTGTAGTCATGGCGTGCTTACTTCTTAGTGACTCCAATTTTATCTAAAGCACACTCAAACGCATCTTCAAACAAAATTTTATTGAATAGGAATGAGTTCTATTCTCAATTTAAATAGTAAAAAACCCTAAAAATATTGGTCGAAATATTGGTGGGAAATCTAAATCTTAATAAAAATGGTGGGAAATCTAAATCCTAATAAAAATGGCAGGAAATCTAAATAGTGATTTCATTGAATAAGAATGAGTTATATTCTCAATTTAAACAAAATGGAAATTAGAAACTCTTAAAAATATTGGTGGGAAATCTAAATCATAATTTCATTGAATAGTAATGAGTTTTATTCTCAATTTAAACCAAATTATTAAAAAAAAAAGGTACGAAACTCTAGAAAACATTAGTGCGAAATCTAAATCCTAATAAATATGGTAGGAATTCTAAATATTTTTTACTCTTATGACATTCTTGAGATGTTTCCACTTGTGCAATTGTGCTTCCAAATATGTGAACTCAATAATAAAACACATCTTAAAATACATGAATCCTGTCTCTCAATGTGTGAAAGAAAAAGTAAACCAACTAGCTATGACGTTCTTCTTTTATACATGAGACCCTTGACTATGCCATGAAATCCCCCAAAATATTCTTAAAGCATGGGAGCTCCTCTTCATGCATGAAACTGGTGGAATATGAAAAGTTATCCAAAATTCATCCAAATATGTGATTTGTGCCTTAGGAAATGTGAATTAAGGTACCCTCGGTGGAAAAAAATGCATAAATATTTGTTTCTAAGTGCCTTAAATGTGAGATGTTGTCACTTGTCAATTGTGCCTCTTGTTGATGATGAAATTGAAACCCTAGTTTTGTAAGGATCACTAAGTGTCATTTTGCGTCAACCCAAGGTCGTTTCCATTGTCACCTTAGCAACGAATCCTCTCACTTTAGATTAATTATTGAATCCTAGGGGTGTCCCAAAGCACAAATTTATGGGGGACTCTTTTATGTGACTATATCACTAGCTAGCATTGAAAACCATCTTTACATTGTATGGTTCAACATATTGATGATTCCTGACCTGTTGACCACAAATTTTGTATTCATTATTGTTTTCATTGCAACACCTACAATAGATATTGATGGTGTTCATAAGCCTATTTCTAGTTGTGATAAGTGGATTAGGGGATCCCTTATCACAACCCATTACCCCTAATGCGTTTACTCCCTGAGCCAAGGGAGACTAAGGGTGTACTTGTAGGCGCATTGAAACCAAATTTGGGGGGTCATAACATTAGGAAAAGTGTAATGACATAACCAAGATGTTTCTAGGAGGGGGGGGGGGGTATCTCATGGTGTATTGAACGAGCCAAGGGGACACAAGGGTAGCATGTATGTGTAAAATTCAGAGGTGCAAGCATGGTTTACTAAGATCTATAATCCTAGCATTAGAGAATGAGAATGGAGCTTAGGGCCTAGGGGACCTAGAGGGAAGGCAGCGAGAGAAATTGATAGGGGAACCCCAAATAGTGATGATAAGGGGATTAGGAGTCTAATTATCACGAAACATAAGCCCTTAACCCATAACCACTAAATTCCCTATCCCCTTAACCCCCAATCCATATTCCCTTAACCCCTGCACTCATAAATCATAACCCATAAACCCCTTCATTCATTAAATCTTATGACATTAACCCCTAACCTATATTAATCCATGAACCTCCTAACCCATAAATCCTTATCCTCTTAACCTGTGACCCTTAACCCCTGAACACCTTAACTACTAACACCTAAATCTCCTAAATATTGAGTCCTTAACCGCTAAATCCTCTGACCCTAAATCCCTTTGGCCCTTAACCACTAAGTATCCAAGGCTGAAAACAACACCCCAAACCAGAAAATTGACCTCCTAGGAGAATCCTTCATCTCTAATTGAGAATATTAGAAACATTAATTGATTCTTAGAGAACTAGGTACTAGTTACGAGGATATGTGTTTGTGGGTAATGCCATTATTATCATGTATACCAAATGTAGACAATTGGATAATTTTCAAAGCCTCGATTTTAATTACTCACAATATTTACACTTCATCACATTGAGATGGAGCTTGTAGTGTTCTCTCACATAAGGAGTTGTAAATGAAAACAAGCAAGCTCCCATTACAGGGAGGGTTTAAAGAGTTTAAAGAAGAGAAGGGTTAAGGAGATAAGAGTGGGAGCGCAGTCCCGGTCACTTAAAACCTTTCTTCAAAAATTTCCTACTATGTTTCTGGCATACTTTTTCCCTGTCCTATTGACCACAACTTTTTTATTCATTATTTCTTTCATCACAACACCTACAATAGATATTGATGGTGTTCATAAGCCTATTTCTAGTTGTGATAAGTGGATTAGGGGCTCCCTTATCACAACCCATAACCCCTAATACGTTTACTCCCTTAGCCAAGGGGGCCCAAAGGTGTACTTGTAGGGGCATTGAGACCAAATTTGGGGGGTCATAACATTATGAAAAGTGGAATGACATAACCAAAAAGTTTCTTGGGGGGGGGAGGGGGTATCTTATGGTGTCTTGAACAGGCCAAGGGGACACAAGGGTAGCATGTATGTGTAGAAGTCAGAGGTGCAAGCATGGTTTACCAAGATCTATAATCCTAGCATTAGAGAATGAGAAGGGGGCTTAGGACCTAATTTCATAGGGCCTAGGGGACCTAGAGGGAAGGCAACGAGAGAAATTGATAGGGGAACCCCAAATAGTGGTGATAAGGGGATTAGGAGTCCAATTATCACAAAACATAATCCCTTAACGCATAACCACTAAATACCCTATCCCCTTAACCCTGCACTCATAAATCATAACCCATAAACCCCTTCATTCATTAAATATTATGACATTAACCCCTAACCTATATTAATCCATGAACCTCCTAAGCCATAAATCCTTATCCTCTTAACATGTGACCCTTAACCACTAACACCTAAATCTCCTAAATATTGAGTCCTTAACCACTAAATCCTCTGACCATAAATCTCTTTGGCCCTTAATTCTTGACCCTTGAAGCCCGTAACGACTAAGTATCCAAGGCCGAAAACAACACCCCAAACCAGCAAATTGACCTCCTAGGAGAATCCTTCATCTCTAATTGAGAATATTAGAAACATTACTTGATTCTTAGAGAACTAGGTACTGGTTACGAGGATATGTGTTTGTGGGTAATGCCATTATTATCATGTATACCAAATGTAGACAATTGGATAATTTGCAAAGCCTCGATTTGAATTACTCACAATATCTACACTTCATCATGTTGAGATGGAGCTTGTAGTGTTCTCTCACATAAGGAGTTGTAAATGAAAAGGAGCAAGCTCCCATTACAGGGAGGGTTTAAAGAGTTTAAAGAAGAGCAAGGTTAAGGAGATAAGAGCGAAAGCGCAGTCCCGGTTACTTAAAACCTTTTTTCCAAAATTTCCTACTATGTTTATGGCATACTTTTTCCCTGTCCTATTGACCACAAATTTTGTATTCATTATTGCTTTCATCACAACACCTACAATAGATATTGATGGTGTTCATAAGCCTATTTCTAGTTTTGATAAGTGGATTAGGGGCTTCCTTATCACAACCCATAACCCCTAATACATATACTCCCTTAGCCAAGGGGGCCGAAGGGTGTACTTGTAAGGGCATTGAGACCAAATTTGGGGGGTCATAACATTAGGAAAATTGGAATGAAATAACCAAAAAGTTTCTTTTGGGGGGGGTGCGGGGGTATCTTATGGTGCCTTGAACGGGCCAAGGGGCACAAGGGTAGCATGTATGTGTAGAATTCAAAGGTGAAATCATGGTTTACTAAGATCTATAATCCTAGCATTAGAGAATGAGAAGGGGGCTTAGGACCTAATTTCATAGCGCCTAGGGGACCTAGAGGGAAGGTAGCGAGAGAAATTGATAGGGGAACCCAAAATAATGGTGATAAGGGGATTAGGAGTCCAGTTATCACAACACATAAGCCCTTAACCCATAACCACTAAATTCCCTATCCCCTTAACCCCCATTCCATATTCCCTTAACCCTTGCACTCATAAATCATAACCCATAAACCCCTTCATTCATTAAATATTATGACATTAACCCGTAACCTATATTAATGCATGAACCTCCTAAGCCATAAATCCTTATCCTCTTAACCTGTGACCCTTGACCCCTAACCCTTCACCCCTAAACACCTTAACTACTAACCCCTTAACCACTAAAAGTACAACACCCCAAACTAGCAAATTGACCTCCTAGGAGAATCCTTCATCTCTAACTGAGCATATTAGAAACATTAATTGATTCTTAGAGAAATAGGTACTGGTTACGAGCATATGTGTTTGTGGGTAATTCCATTATTATCATGTATACTGAATGTAGACAATTGGATAATTTGCGAAGCCTTGTTTTGAATTATTCACAATATCTACACTTCATCATGTTGAGATGGAGCTTGTATTGTTCTCTCACATAAGGAGTTGTAAATGAAAAGGAGCAAGCTCCCATTAGAGGGCTTCTCTGTGTGGGAGTGTTGGAGGCAGAGTGGTTTTTGGTATTCCATCGAGGTTTTTCACAAATTTTGTCATAGTTGGGCGTGATCGTGGAGGTCCCATTGAGGAAACCAAAGAGACAAAAGCGATTGCAGATTCGTCATGAGGAGGTTGCGCATCATTTTGAGGAGCAGCAGGGGGTGGTTCCCTATCGAGATCGAACTCTGGGGGGCCATGGTGGCGGAGGGCCGAGTCAGAGTTTCAAACACCAGCCTAGCTCAAGCAGCATGCACGAGCTCCCGTGTAGAAACTATATTCCCTAATATAGTTTTTATTGATGCTCTAATTAAACTAACATTATTACTTTATGGGTCCTCGACATCATTAAATATTAAATATAACTTCTATTTGAATTGAACTTCTGTTCTTGAAATAAAAATAAAGCTTAATGAAAACCAAAAATACTAGATGACCTCCTTTTACTCAAATAAAAATAAACTTAATGAAAACCAAAGCCAACATAGCAATTGCTTTATAATTTTTTACTACCTATTAAAATCTAATTTGGCCGCTAGTCTAAACTCTAAATGGACCTATTAAAATTTATTCCTAGATGTGAAATGACCTCCTTTTCTCAAAGAAAAATACTAGATGACCTCCTTTTGCTTAAATAAAATTAAAACTTTATGAAAATCAAAACGACTATAGCAATTGCTTTATAAGATTTTGGTACCTCTTAAAATTTAATTTTGGGCGGCTTCTTAAAATTTAATTTCGGGTGGCTATTCTCCCTTGGCCAGGTTCGGAATAGAGTTCGATGATCTTTAACAATCTTTATGATTTTGGCGCAGATGCCATACCCTTCTATTATTCGTTGCACTCTGGATTCGACTATATTTTTAACGCGATTTTATTATATCAGATCTGGTTTAACTCTTTTTCCAGATTTAATTGAGATATTCTTCTCCTGATTTGGGGGTTTCCTTGCAATTCAGAGCAGAAAACGTGTGGTCCATTGCCAGCATATGGAGATAAAATTGCAACCTTCGACAACTCAAAGAGGGAGAGTGTGTATTGATAAGTTCTAAAGGTATTTTCCTAATATCTATGATTTTTATTGTTAAAATTTCAATAGATTTAAACTTGTATACAGAATTATGTAGAAGGCAGCGGTAGGGTTGACAAGATTTTATAAAATAAATCATATTTTTTTTTCGTGCTTAGAAAGACCAGGCACTCCTTAGAGCTGCTCCCATATGCTGATTGTCCCTTACTTTTGTTGTAGGAATTAGTCCTTACGGCCCCTCCAACAAGCCTAATACAGACATGCGTTATCCCTGTAATAACTACAGTGCCTAAGACTCTCTTAAAAAATAAATATGCCACCCCTTTTGGTACCAAAACAACCCTATTATCAACATATTTACACAGCTACTCCTCGGTCCTGTTATATCTTCTAATCTGACCTCAAAACAGTCATTTTAGGCTTCAGTCTTCTCTTCTTCAAGTTGTGGCTTACATCAGAAGGTGTTTTACTCCTAAATATTTTCGCTTGGATGTTATCTTGGCCTCCCTCACCTTCTATTTATACGTAATATAAAGGCTTCATTTGGGTGTCCACATTGGCTTGACAAGTTGTCACATGGCTTATTAACATCAAGCCGACCTAGACTCTTCTTTAGATGAACCTTTTGCTCCTTGATCTAGACACCCACAACTCCCTCTGAGTTGCTTCACTGAGCACGCTATGATTCACTATCCCTTAAATTAGCTCAGATACTCTCTGATACCATGTTATTTTTCCACGATCTTGGGTCTAGGATAGTATCTTAAAATCTTTCACGCTACCAAACCAATAATTACAATGATACTACTTTGCACAACAAAATATAAATAGCAGTAAATCTACCAATGCACAAAATATAGAAAACTTCTTACAATTTTTAACCCAACTTCGTTATATTAATCAACATATGATACAATAGTCTAGGGCTCCCGTACCAAGGATAATGGCCTTCATACACGCATTGATACAAGATACAAAACTGGGTTTGGTGTCAGTCCATCGACAACCAATCTACCCTCAACAAGATACTTTGACCATGTCACTGTTGCATTCTCTCTCAGCTCTTCTCGGTCATGCCCTATACCAGCTCGGTCCTTCGGCTCTCGATTTGCAGCTCATGACTCTATCAATGCTCCAAGTCCATCTAGCCACTAAATCTTGGCTGCCAATCTGCTCACTAGTTGTGCCTTATTCCATCAAGGGCACAACACATCGAGACTCCTGTCGAATTGTTCACAACTCTGTTTGTGAACAATTCTCAATATTCTCATTGCTGCTCCTAAATTATTTAGGGACTTCAAACCACTATGGTCTTCTTGTGCTACACTGATGAAGGCCAACATAGGGCATGAAGGGCTACCACCTATCGCTACAAGATGTCTATATCCCACAATGAAAATAGGCTAGGAGGACTTCCCATCATATGTTGTAGAAGTCCTCCACACACAAGTCTAGGGCTACACAAAACTGCTACTGGTTGATCAGACCCTTGACCTCTAGCAACCACTAAGGTCCATGAATATGGTGCACATTGGGCCCCAACATGGGTACTATCACACTATCCTCCAACATACCATAAATGCACAATCCACATTCACACTTCACCCACTCTCACGTTTCCCTCCAGCAGACCACGAGTGACCAATACTTTTTGTAGCATCTACCTCTAGCTAGGGCATCCTCACACTTATGAAATCCTCCTCGTGGATGCCAAGAGACTTATCTAACAATCCTGTCCTAGGACACGCATTACTTCATTGTGAGATCTGCTCCTATTTTGGGTTTCTTAACACCCAAGGGAACCCCAACACGTGGCTCCCATAGGTTTCATATGAATTTGATCCAATCACCAATCATTACACTGGTAAGGGCTTCTAACCAACACGTTAGCCCTCCCTTCTTTGCTTCTGCAGGCTATACTAAAATGTTCCAACTGTCCAAACTAGGACCAACAATTTAACACAAAAACATACCTTCTCATGTGTTGGTACCCTGTTGTATTCTGCAATCTGGTTAGGGGTTAGCCATAGTCCATGTCAGCCCTCTCAACACTTGCTAACAATCATTTCTATCAATGTGGCTTGCCTTCACCCTAGAGTTTCTCCCCTACGCTGATTGTCCCTTAGTTATGTTGTAGGAATTAGGGCATCATTCAGTTCTGAGTACACATACCCCCATGCCATTAGGCATTCTATGACATTCTAATATGTTGCCTTGTTGACTAGACAAACATTCCAGATAGTTCTTGAATAGTTGAAGCTTGCATGACAAGTTCTGTTTTCTGGTTTGAGTGTTGCTAGACATACAATTCATGCAATCTACAGATTTTTTCTACATGCTTGGAATAATATCTTCTTTGCAACAGAAAGGTGTGCAATCCATAGTAGGTATTTGATACATACCTTGTCAAAACATGGACTGTCCTTTGCGCCAACGACTCCCTAATATAGCAGCATACGCTGCCATTCTATCAGCATAGCAATTTTAGATATCTCCAGTCCTGTTGCCCCTCATCATAATACTTACTAATGATCTAATCATGAATTTCCAAGTGTGTCCAACTTCTATTGTACAAGGTCCTTTATGACAACAAGTCTAAGTCACCTTGTCACCTTCGCACATCATAAAGATTACAAGCACATGATCCAAACTCTGCCCCACAAATCATGGACCCAACACACCTCCACAAGACACTGCTGTAATACAGTTTGCATTGTCAGATAGGGCATGTATTCAAGCCCCAGTTTCATCACACAGTCAGCAAACAAACCCTTCTACGGTTGCAGTTTACATAGGAGGGGTTCCTTAAATGCCATAATGCCTCCTTAGGTTTTTGTCCACTCTTTGACAACCCTCTAATTTGACTCAGCTATGTTATGTGCCCTGTGTCCTAGCACCACAACTTCAAATCATGCCCAAGCCTGGTCAGAGAAGGTGACTTTCTTCTGCTATCCTTCAGGACCTTCAAATGATATTTAAACCCTTAAATATGCCCAGACATTGATTCAGATCTAGTGGTTGTCCTCCTATGACATAGTAGTCTTCTTCCTTGGCTTCCACATGCTGCTAGATAACTAATTCAAATATGACCCTAAACTAGGATCCAACATACATCAAGAGGCACCCAAAATGCATACTTTAGCTCCCTATTTTAGGGTCTGCTCCACGCTGCAAATATAGACTGTTTAAGGCACGAACCACAGTCCCTAACACCCTTTAATTTTGGCCCAGAAATTCTCCTTAGAGCTGTGTCTATCTCTTCCTTGAAGGTCATGACACTTAGCTGTAGGTCTAAGTTGTTTCTCGCCCTTAAGCAGTCCTCGACCCTCCTTAATCTCTGCGGCAGGCTTCAATGAAGCCTCACAGGCCTGCAGCACTCTTGTTTAGAGAAAAACCACCCATAAAATAGTCCATAGAGACGTCTTTCCTGCCTCAACCCTCTGAAAAATCCTTCAGCCCTCCTAAATTGACCCTAAGACAATCATCTATGCCTCCCTGTTCTTGAACTTCATTTGTTGCGGCTAAGATAGAGACTTATTCTCTCCTCCATGAGCTATTCACTTGTGATTATGTTGCATAATGGATCAATAGATCGGATATTTTCAATTCAACACAAATTGGGCATTATCTTCACCATAAAGCTCTGATACCATGTTAATTTCTGAACATGTTCTATGCCATTTCAGATTAGGGCACACAATACTGAAGGAGATAGAACATATTAATAGATCGATGGAAGACAAGACAAAACAGAGATAATGAATGGTGGCATTACGGCGATCAGCAGGATGCTTCTACCAAAAAAGTCTCCAATAGGTCATTCAGCCAAGCATGTCACACATAACCCTAGAACAACCCAAACAAATAACACTCCATAAATACGCATCACCAAGAATGCAACTTCATCGCTATCAAGAGAGAAGAAAATCCTCCACACAATGTGTGTCTAATGAACTCCAAGTCTCTCCATTATATAGGCATATTTGGGGGTGTGTGACACACTCTTTAAGACATTTAATTATATATTATATTCCATGCCGACCTTGCACATAAGTGGAATAAATTCAAAGTCCCTCTTAATTAGGGACCTCCAATAACAATGGTGAGACACCTAGTTTCTCATGAAGAATTCCTGTCCTCGGTGTCATGGATTTCGATATTGAGGAATCTCCAACCTTTTAGCTTTATAGGCCACAGATCATCCATCACTTTCATCTTGATTCATGTCAGCTATCAGAAAGTGATTCATCAGACTTCCTTATCTGGTCCACTGTTATGCCATGTCTCTTTCCTTTGAATAATCTCCAAGGATCATGCATCTTTTCTTATGATTAGCAGCCCTGCACAAGTTAATTCAGATAAACATATACATATGAACTTTTAGCACAAAATTTACCTTAGTGATGATATTTCACCATGACATCTTCCTGTGGGTATCGACATCCTTCATACAGATTGACACATCTCCTAATCATATGTTTTATCAAGGGTCCTTTTACCAGAATTTTGTCAGATTTTACATATCATCCCAGGAGATCTCTTAGTCACATCTTCTTGGCTTCCGAATGATAACTGCCTCTTGACATGGTTGCATTTCATGATATTCTTCCTCTCTGTACAATCCTGGGGACTTACACCCTTTCTAGTTTCTAGTTCATATACAACCACCTCATATTCCATGAGGACATACTATGTTGATTTCATCTATTCATGCACTGAGAGATACTCCTCCACAGATCATACTTCAAAATACAAAAATTCATTACCTGCAATCATATGACATGACTTTACAACATCCAATGTTAGCATAAAAATATATATACATACCTCACACCCTTTTTCCCTTGAGTCATCCTGTAGCAATTTCTCAGGAATGAAGAGCTTCATTCACTTGGCTTGCTTCATCTATATCACATCCCAGAAATATTTTTCCATGATGATATTTGTTTTTTATGACTACTTTCTATTAGTAAATTTTGTCAAATAGGTTTTCCTAGAGCTTCTGATTGGACTGTTAATTCAGGTCTTCAAGGCTTGAGACTTAAATATCCCTTCAAACTGAATACTTATATCAATTGTAGATACCTCAGATCTTTGGTAGATCAGCTATTCCAAGATCCTTTAATGTACTGCTTCACTGTATATACATATCACTGAGAATCCTTCTTTTTGAAATCAGAAGTCATGACTATGACTGTGATTTCCACTGATACTCCTCTGAAGTTGCTCCAAAGGTGCCTTCAAATCTGTTTTAAGATGTATATCAATTCCACCAAGAATTCTGCACCAAACTATGCTCCAAATATCACTTTTGTTTCAAAAAAATTCAGTATTCCAATAGTTCCTTCGATGGTGCTTCTAATGCAGTCTTAAGTAGTGGTTACAAAAATAGTCTTTAATACTGCTCCAAATTGCTTCCAAGATTTATTTCAATTATTCCTTCAATAGTACTTCAAGTTTTCCTTCAAGGTATCTTCAAGTATTGATCAATGAGAATGCTCAAAACTATTGTAAAATAACTCCAAGCTCTGCTTAAAACTTTTTCAAAACTCTGCTTAAAATATGCAAGAGGGTTGCTCCAAATTGCAACCTGAAATCTTTACCAAAGAATTTTGTTACTGGTCAGAATATGCTTTTTTGCCACAGAGGTTTGGATTTCTACTTCAAGTTACTAAGGGTATTTCTCCAAGAAGGAAAATTACAAAATTTCGTCCTCTTTTACAGCTAACAGTACGAAGTACTAATCACAGATCCGAGACTTTTAATATATGTGCTTGCAGGGCAAGCCTTAATATCCCCACATTGCCCTACTAATGACTATTCACAAGTATTACATGCCACAGGTTAATTCTTTCACCAATCTAAGCTCAATTTCATTGTTTGAATGTCCTTAATTTGAGTTAGAAAGAATAAAAAATTATCCCAAGACAATTTTTAATCTCTGATTTCCTCAGCCTTTCTATCTATGTTTTTCCTGTGGTATAACACTGTAATTAATCACCGAAATTTCAAAGAAAAATTCGAAATTATTATTCAAATGATAGTTAATTCAAGTCTGAGTTTTTATTCCCAAACAGAAAAATCCTTAACTGTCCTCGGCCTCTTCCTATTTCTCTGCCTTATCTCTGAATTGATCACCGAATTGGATTACTGAACTATTTGCTGAGATTAATATAGAGTATATACTTCATTGTTCCTTCACCGAGTCCCTTCTTCTTTGATGATTGTAATAGAGATCGAGCCCATCACTTTTCTCTATCCGAAAGATATCTGATTTTTTGTTGACTGTGATCTAATCCTTAAGTGCCACTTATATGCCCTTCTTTGACTGCCACCTTAGCTCTGATACCATGCTAAGAATCTTGTAGGGCTGTAGTCTAATAAAATTCTCTTCATGATAATTACTTGTGATATTTTTTATGTATATTCTTCTTTAATCTTTCATCAAGTCAATTATCAAATTACTCAGTCAAATGTATAGAGACAAAATTATTTTTCACTTGTAACTGAATTTCTTGACAATTAGTTAACTAATCTATCTTCAGTTCACTTTTTATCTATCTTTAGTATCAACTAACTTATATAGCTCTTTGCAGACGCAATTTCAAAGGACCTTGGAACATATTATCAAATGGACAAAAGAAATTGGATGAAATTGAAAAATAGGTATAGTTTGTATATTTGATTATTCATTGTGATATGTCAAAAATGAATAAGTGGTAACTTTTTCTCAATTAAATTTATATGACTCGTAAATTGATTATGTGTAGAACACTGAAATAATATAGAGATGGGGTTGACGAATTCTTAAATTTTTCCAAGGAGCAATCAAGGAATAAGATGTCCACAAAATGTCCATGTAATAAATGTGGCATAGTGAAAGTACAAACATTTGATAAAGTACGAGAGAACTTGATTTGTGATGGTATAATCGAAAAATATAGCATTTGGTATTTCCATGGAGAGAGCATTCCCAATTAGGTATCTTGAAATTTTTTTGAATTGATCTAGTTTCACTCTTATATGTTTAACAATAAAGATATCACTTATTTTTATATGTGAAAACTTCAATTTTTTTCTTTGTCTCCTTTAGATTCCATCTATTATTGGCAAGGACAGGCAACATTCTGAAAATGAGCCACATGAAGTTCTCGAGCATATTTCATCTGAACTAGTAAGCCATTTCATATTAGTCAAGGGTCCTATTTGACTAAGTTGACCAAATGCTATTGATTCTAATTTTCATAAAGACCATAAAATTTTTAACATAAATTTTGATTTTATTATTAATAGGGTTATGAACATGTTTTGGAACATGATTATGATAATCAGGGTGATGAGCATGAAACATTGTTTAGGAATGATAGTGAACCTCTAATTGATGATGATGATGCAACCATTGTCCGTGATCAAATGCTTGAAATAGTGAATGATGTCAATCGATGTCTTAATCAAAACATCAATGAGAGTTGTGATAATGAGGGGTTGGCATCAAAAAATGTACTAAATGAAGTTAATGAATATAGGAAGCTTATCGAAGATGCCAAGAGGCCATTGTACCCAGGTTGTGTTGACTTCACAAAATTGTCAGCCACTGTATAATTCTACAATCTGAAAGTGAAGAGTGGATGGTCTTATACAAGTTTTGACCAAACGTTAAAATTGCAAAAAAAGGTGCTTCCTAAACATAACACATTTCCAGATTCTGCATACACTGCAAAAAATTTGATAAAATCATTGGGGTTAAACTATGATATGATAAATGCATGTCCAAATGATTGCATTTTATATCAAGGAATTTATGAAAGTAAAGATCAATTCCCAACATGTGGAAAATCTTGATGGAAGATGGATGCTCAATCTCAAAAGGTGTGGAAAGTTGTTCCAGCCAAGGTGTTAAGATATTTTCCCATAGCACCAAGGCTAAAAAGAATGTATAGGTATGATCTTGAACACTATAACTTTATTCAAGTTTTCCCCTTCTTGTATTATCTTTACCATTTTTCATAGTGTTATTATATGATAATACTTTATATAAATGATTTTTATTTTCATTATAGCTCTACAGATATGTCACAAAAAATGAGGTGGCAGCATGAGAATGCAAGTAATGATGGTCAAATGCGCCACCTTGTTGATAGCCCAGCATGGAAAACTATTGATGGAAAATGGCCTAGTTTTTCTAGCTAAGCTCGCAATGTACGACTTGCAATGGCAGTAGATGGATTTAATCCTTTTGGAGACTTGAGCAGCACATACAGTGTTTTGCCTGTAGTGTTAGTTACATACAACCTTCCACCATGGTTGTGCACAAAAAGGAATTTTTGTATGCTAACATTGTTAATACCTGGTCCCAAGCAACCAGGAAATGACATTGATGTGTATTTGGAACCCTTGGTAGATGAACTAAACGAATTATGGGACCAAGGGGTATGGACATATGATGCTTATAGTAAAACATCATTTAACATGAAGGCAATTCTTATGTGGGTGATCCATGATTTTCCTACTTATGGGAATATGGATGGTTGCACAACAAAAGGCTATAATGCATGTCCCATATGTGGGAGGAACACAGAATCAGAGTACCTCAGTTGTAGCAGGAAATGTGTGTACATGGGACATAGGAATTTATTCCTCAACATCATAAGTTTCGCTCACAAAAGGCACCGTTTAATGGGAAGGAGGAGCATCGTTATGCCCCTCCAATTGTAAAAGTGTCAGATTTTTTTAAGGAAACAAAGTGAAAGGAAGAAATATGGAGGAAGATTGAATCAAATAAAAGGAAAAGAAACAGTAAAACAGGTGAAAAAACTGATGTTGTGGTGTGGAAGAAACAATCAATTCTATTCAATATACCATATTGGGAGGTATGTAAACCCATGATCAACCATGCCTAATTATTGGACACAACTTGCTTAGTTGACCTCATTGTGATTAGATGTCTTGGTTGAATTGATTGTTTATCTTTTTGTCCATATTAAATATTGTTCTGATATTCTTGATGTGTTGGAATGCAGAAACTCCTAATACGCCACAATTTAGATGTAATGCATGTGGAGAATAATGTGTGTGAAAGCATTTTTGGAACCCTTCTCGATATAAAAGGGAAGTCCAAAGATGGAAAAAAATCACGTGATGACTTGCAAAAAATGGGCTTGAGGAAATCACTATGGCCAGAAGTTAAAGGACAGAAAATATTCCTTCCACCTGCAGCACATAATCTTTCAAAGAAATAGAAACAAACCCTATGTCATGTTCTTTTCATGTTAAAGGTGCCAAACGGTTACATCTCTAATCCAAAAAATCATATATCTATGGAAGAGCTTAAGTTCCATGGTATGAAAGCACATGATTGCCATGTTCTAATGCAACAACTCCTCCCAGTGGCTTTGTGTCATGTGTTACCAATTTTTGTCTGAAAGACGCTTTGCAAGCTTTGTTACTTTTATAGGCAATTCTATGCAAAATCAATTTCAATAGAGAGTCTTGATAAGCTGGAAAATGATATTGTGGAGATATTGTGCTTTCTTGAAAAGTACTTCACTCCTTCATTCTTTGATATAATTTTGCATTTGAATGTACATTTGGTACGTGAGCTTCGATATTGTGGCCTAGTTTCATATAGATAGATGTACCCCTTTGAGAGGTATGTGAAACTTTACTTTTTATCAAGCACAACAAATATTTTTTTTGAAAGATTTTGACATTACTTAATTTTTTTGTTTGTTAATTTTGTAGGAACATAAAGTATATAAGAGTTATGTTAAGAACAAAAATAGGCCTGAAGGATGCATCGCTGAAAGCTATATTGTGGAGGAATCAATAAAGTTTTGTGGAGGATACTTGAAAGGTATGGAAGCTATTAGATCCACACATGGTCGAAATGAAGTGTGGGATGAGGAAGTTGAAGAGGTTATCCTTGATGGAAAGCCATTATCTGCTCCAATTCCTTCATAATTGGATGGCATTAGTTGGTAACAATCCCATACGTAGGTTCTATTTCACACAAACGAAGTTGATCCATGGATAGAGTAAGTTACATATTTGGCCTGTAATTTTTGTTGTTTGTTTGTTTAAGTTTGTTTAAGGTTTAACATATTTGACCTTTAAAAAAAAATTATTCATATTTAATCAAAACACATTAACCACCATATCTATTGTCCATAATTGTTGAATTAGGATGCACAAAATGGAGATTTCCAACTCAATTACCCAAACGAAAAAAGATGAAGCTCTATTGCAGAAACTCCACACCCATAAATTTACTAGCTGGTTAAAACAACAGGTAAGTATATTATTTATATTATAAGTGTACTTAAAAATCATTATATGGGAATATTATCATGCAGGAAATTAAATATTTTTTTTAGAGGTTGAATTTATGAATTCTAACTACATTTAAAACCTAAAACTATACAGGTGGAGGGAGATGGAAATGTGTCTGATACACTTAAATGGCTAGCAAGTGGTCCCTAGAAATTCGTCAATAAGTACAAGGGATACCTAACCGATGGTTATAGATTCCATACAAAAAGCATGGAGAATGAGAAAACCACCCAAAATAGTGGTGTGTGTATGGAAGCTCAAACAATAATGAGTTCAAGTTCCAAAGATGCAAACCTTATACTTCAAACCACATAATTTTATGGAGTGGTCGAAGAAATAATTACATTGGACTATTTTTGTATGGAGTACACATTGTTCAAATGTAATTGGATTGATGTATACAATAAGAGAGGGATCAAAACTAATGATTTGGGTTTTACAATGGTGAATATGAAGAAATTCTTAAGCCAAAATCATTGGCAAGATGATCCATTTATTCTAGCATCGCAAGCTAAAAAAGTATTCTATGTACAAGATCCAGTTGAGACTAACTGGTATGTAGTGTTAACATGTCCTCCAAAAGGATTGAGAAATAATGCATCATATGAACCTGAGTATGCAGATTTGTCACATGTTGTGGAATTTCAAGAAACAAAATGTGTAAGTGAAGAAGATATAGCTGATTTTGATGTCAACGTTGATGTGAACGTGGATTATGTCCATTCAGATTGTGAAGGAATATGGTTGAACCTTAAGAAATAAAATATATTGATTTTTCCATTTTATTTCGAGAACTCCAAAATTGATATTTGGTTATGAAGAGAGATTCCTTTGTTTCTTATCTATAAAATGTTTTAGGCCCATTTAGTAGATATATTTTTATTCCCTGCCAACGACAGTGACTATTGTTTTCAAATTGCATCATTAATCTTGTCCATACAAAAAAATTGAACACATAAAAATTTGATATGTGCGAAGTTTCTGCAATTTTTGTATTTTTTAAGATTGAAATGAGAATTTTCTATATTATTATTGGATCATAGCCCTAGAAATTACTCATTTAAAAAAACCCAGAAAATACAAATTTCTTGGGTGCATGCCATTTTTTAGCCTTCTTCTGCGACTGTTGGTTTCAAAACGAACTATTCAGTTGTGGGTTGCAAAATAAACTATGGAGATAGGGGAGTTCAATTATTGGGAGGGTAAAAAGGAGAATAAAGAATCTGAGCATATTACTGGACAATCAATTGGAGGATTCCTTAGCTTAAGCACAGTTAAGCTAATCATTCTGCATTTTCCTCCATGCAGGTCAGCAAAAACCAGGATTAACATTTACAAAAACGTAAGTCCCATTCTCACATCTCAGTTTCTTTGCCAACAGTGTTGTAGGATAATATCTACCTTTAATCTTAATATTTCTTGTTTTATTTCCTAAAGGTTCTAACTTTAAGAGACTGTATAAGCTAATGATTCTGTGTTTTCCATAGTCCTTGAGATAATACTAACTGGTATTCCATCTCCATTATTTGTGTTTACTGGTGCTTTAAAATATTACATTGACATTCTGATATACTGGGGATTTACAATTGTAATTCAGATCATCTTGTGCTTCTTTATGTATTGTCCATCCGTGCAGTTATTGTTTTTCTCCAACTGATAAATTTCTTCTTCCAACAGTTTAAAATATATATATATATATATATAACTGTAAACTTTCCATTCAAGTATAATTGTTTATTTCCTTGAAAACTATGTAGGTGCTTGATAAGGATGGAAAGTGGTGCAAGCTGGTCAGTGGAATTGGATCGTCAAACTATGGGGTGCCCTATCATAGCGGATAATATGAGTCAACCCCAAGAATCGCTTATAGAGGTCAGTTAAATTGTTAGATTTACAGGGTTTTTATATGCACTCAATAATTAATTTTGTTATTTTGAGACATGGTTTAAAGTTGTCATGCTATATTCTGTTGGTTTTCACAAATTTTTTAGATGCTTTGTGAGGAGTGGGGGCTCTTCCTTGAAATGGATGACATCATTTTAGGCTTGGGGTTTATGATTTTAAAGGGAGTCATGAAAGCTCACAGTGACAAGATCTGGGATCGCTTTGTTGTTGAGGTAATGCCATGGTTGCAAAGACCTTTCATTCCATGTAAAGCTTCCTCTTTTGTTTGTGTTTGGTTGCTTTAACAGACCATAGACTTCAAGGCTTGGCATTGTGATTTATAATGAGAATGGGGTATGCAATTTATTTGAAGGTTGCGTGTGTTTCTAGAGACCAAACAAATTGCATGGTTGATGCTTAATAAATCTCACTTGGAGATTGTTCTTGGGAATTTGATTGTGTATGGTTGTAGACCATAATATATTCTAGATATAAATCTATATATTACACCATATGTGCTCTATGTTCTGGCATATAAAATTCTGAAGGCACCATAGCCTGATTTGTCATGTTGTGAAATTTGGCAATTTCACATTATTTTTGCACAGTAGTGGCTTCCTAGATTGGAAGTGAAAATATAATGATGTAAAAATATCAATAATGTTCTAATAACTGCACAGAAATTTGAAAATCACAATTTTGATCTTTAGTGAGCCCTGGACATGCATGCTATTAAAGACTACTTTCACTTAGCAAGAGACAGGTAAATCAGTGAAACTATTTTGGTAGACTTAGTACTCTCACTTGAATTTGTACATTATAATTATGGAACTATAGGAATATGCACAGGGAGAAGTACTATAGCACTGTATTTTATGACTTTTCCATAGGTACATCTACAAGATGCTGTGTGAAATCAGGTCAGGTTGTAAGTTGTAGCACAGATTTTAACCTAAGAAATGAAAATTTTCCACTTGGCATGCAATTTTGACACCTTGGGGTGCACTCTAAGTATGGAATATGATATTCCATGGCAATAGGATAGCCCCTTTTCCTTATAATCCATCAGGTTTTATATTTATGTACATGGCATGCAGTTTTTAATGCAAGTGGAAATTTTGGCACTATGAAAATAATATTTGGTTCTTGCATTGTCAACTTCAAAGGAAAGAATTTAGATTCTTTCAAACTCAATGTAAGAAGCTATTCCAAGATCCTAAAATGCACTATTTCATTGTGTATAAATATTACTATTTTGAACTTATTTTGTGCTTCAATTGTAAATACTTCACTGTACATGTCTCTGACTTATGTTGACCATTTCTGTGAGACCCTATGTGATACCATCAAACTGAAATGGCATACTTCTCATCAAGTTGTGATGGCACCAAACCAGTGAGACCTTTCTCACTATGGTAGCACGAAATAGTGATAGATTTTTCACTATGGTAGTTCCAAATTTTAGTGTCATACTTATCATGTGATTGATTATACCGAGACTGTAGTTTACCTATGATTATAACACTAAATATCTTCAATGTAATATGGATTATACTGATATCTTTTTGTAACACTGAGCCTTAACTGTAAATACACCTTTATCACTCATTCTCCTCACTGTTCTGGTATCGAAATAATATTATAAGAGTAGTACTGAATTGAGGTAGAGGTAATTTCAACACTGTGATGTCAATGAGACTGAGATGTTACTGCGATCCTTCCACTAGAAAATTTGGTAGAAATTCTGACGTACAATTCGTCGCTATTCCGACACATAGTTGTCGCAAGAGCGACAGTTAGAGGGCGTGAAAAACGTGGTTTACCATAACGTCGCAGTTCCGACACAGTTAAAAAGTGTCGCACTATCGACACTTTTTCCGTCGCTTCCAAACAAGCGTCACTCTTCCGACATTTCCCAATCCGTCGCACTTCCGACCTTTGTAAACTGTCGCACTTCCGACGAAATGTGGTCCGACGTTTTGAACGTTGCTCTTCCGACGTCTGTAAACTATCACAATTACGAAAAAATGTGGTCCGACGTTTTTAACGTCGCTCTTCCGACGTGTTTATATTGTCTCTCTTCCGACGTTTCTAATCTGTCGCAATTTCGACACTTTACAAGGTGTCGGTATAGCGACGGCAGGTTCAATTTTTTAAAAAAAAAAAAAAAACTTTAAAAGAGGAAAAACGTTGTTTTGAATATATTATATGAATTAAAACATTCCATGAAGTCATTACATTTTCACATCTGAAGATTGGAACCCAAATATCCATCCAGAAAAGTGGAAGTCCCACCCCAGACAATGATAGAAAAATACCCCATGTCACATACAGGGACATGATATAAAACCCAGTAACGGTCCACATGGAGATTATTGACAATCTGAGAAAGCATCCAAATATGGCCGAGGCATCTATAAGAAAGTGAAATAGCAGTATGTAGAATAGTAAAGCAACAGATAGAGTACCGACGTCCATTGTTCCAAATACAAATTAAAGTACCCAAAATCCTTGAACAGAGAAAAACGCTAATCATGTGCGGAGTGTGATATGTCCAAAATATAAAAAGACCATCAGACCATATCAATAAACCAGCATCGCTAGTTTTGAAGGCAGAGTGATAAACATTAATCATTTTTTTTTCACAAGAGAAAAAACGTTGTTTTGAATATATTACATGAAGTAAAATAGTCCATGAAGTTATTACATTTTCACATCTGAAGATTGGAACCCAAATATCCATCCAGAAAAGTGGAAGTCCCACCCCAGACAGTGATAGAAAAATACCCCATGTCACATACAGGGACTTGATATAAAACCCAATAACGGTCCACATGGAGATTATCAACAATCTGAGAAAGCATCCAAATATGCCCGAGGCATCTATAAGAAAGTGAAATAGCAGTATGTAGAATAGTAAAGCAACAGATAGAGTACCGACGTCCATTGTTCCAAATATAAATTAAAGTACCCAAAATCCTTGAACAGAGAAAAACGCTAATCATGTGAGGAGTGTGATATGTCCAAAATATAAAAAGACCATCAGACCATATCAATAAACCAGGAACATAGACCAACATCGCTAGTTTTGAAGGCAGAGTGATAAACATTAATCATTTTTTTTTCACAAGAGAAAAAACGTTGTTTTGAATATATTATATGAAGTAAAACAGTCCATGAAGTCAATACATTTTCACATCTGAAGATTGGAACCCAAATATCCATCCAGAAATGTGGAAGTCCCACCCCAGACAGTGATAGAAAAATATCCCATGTCACATACAAGGACTTGATATAAAACCCAGTAACGGTCCACATGGAGATTATCGACAATCTGAGAAAGCATCCAAATATGCCCGAGGCATCTATAAGAAAGTAAAATAGCAGTATGTAGAATAGTAAAGCAACAGATAGAGTACCGACGTCCATTGTTCCAAATACAAATTAAAGTACCCAAAATCCTTAAACTACAAAGAAATTTCTCCAACAGCACTTTATTCCGAAAAAGTCAATGTTACTGCAAAGTATACGAATCCACACTTACTACTCCAATTGATGGAGTATTTATACAAAAAATCATACAAAATATCTCATAACAAATTGAGATATTATCTAGGATAACTAATAAGTATTTTACAACAATATAGAGACAGATAGTCTCGTAGATAAGAAAAATGATAACTGATGTTGTGCTGTTTCCTTCTTTTAAGAATGTGCTGGAGGCAGGCCCTATATCTTGGCTTGTTGCTATCCTCTTCAGTAATTCTATGTTGATTATTTCGTTTCACTGATACTCTTTAACTGCTCTGATACTCTTTGACCTTTGTTCATCCTTTTATCCTTTTTATCATGATATACCGTGGTAAATAGGCAAAAATTTATGTAAGGATAATTTTTTACAAAAGTTCCATCATTTCTTCCCACCATTGAACTTCTGGCACTCTGGTCCTTTGCAACTTTCTTAGTGTTTCATCAGCCTCAGTATATCTGAAGAAATTAGGCCGATTTGGGAACAAATGATTTACTTCATGCTCAAGATAAAATAAATTCTCCAATCTGTCATGAAGGTTTTTCCCTGTAGGAAATGCTGCTATTGATGAACTGGTTGAAGAACTAGCTTGATTATCAGCATATTTGTCCAATTTTTCAACATAACTATCAAGGTCCATTAGCTTATCTTCTGCAACTATAGGACTGGGCAATCCTCTATTTAACAAAATATTCAATCTTTCTCTAAAGGCAATGATTTCTTCTTTCATATCTAAGCACCTTCGTTCTAAATTCTGTACCAGAGTTCTTTTAGTAAAAACTCTCTTTATTTCCAGAATTGTTCCAGTCCTGTCCTGAATACCAATTTTTGCAAGTTGATTCTTAGTCTGAGTATTCAAAAAATGTATAAGTCTATTGGCCTCTTCTGGCATATTTCCCAACTCTTGTCTTGATCTCTCAATCTCATCCAGAGCCAATTTAACTAAATTATTCTGTTCATCCATTATTTGAATTGAGGACCAAACATCCTTTATTGATTGAATGATATTATCCCAAAGAATTTCATTTATTTCTTTTAAAGGTTTCTCCAATGTGAGATCCTTTTCCAATGCTTTGACTGCTTTTTCTAATTTGTTCACTTCTCTTGTTTTATCAGCAACACTCATTTTTGAAAGATCATATTTATGTTCTAGAGTGGCCAATTGTTCCTTTGTTTTGTGAAGCTCTATGGCCTGAATGTTCATATCTTCCATTGACTTTGTTAATTCATCAATGTTCAAATTTGCAGTGTTGCTCTGTGACATTTCTGATGGTTGACCTGTTGTTGCTGTACCTGTCACTACTCCTGCTGTAGATACTAGAATATTTTCCTGCTTATCTTTTAATGCATTCTCAAGCTCTTTTTCAGTTGCAGTAAGTTGCTCATTCAATTTTAAGAGAAAATCCATTAGTTCTTCCTCAGAATTTTGTTTGATGATTTCTGCAATCTGTTGATGTCTTGAGGCCGGTAACTTTAATTGTTTTCTTAGAGCTGTAATATCATCATCTTTTCTCTTGATCAAAGCTTAAATACCTTTCACATCTTTAGGATTATGACCCAAACCAATTATTATTTCCTCTAAAGTTTTGATTCTATTATCCTTAGCCTGGGAGGAGGCTTTTTCAAGCTGCAACTGTGTATTAGTATTATCCAAAGAATCTTGCAACTTATGGGTCATCATTGATTTATCCATCAGAGTAGAATAAATCATCTCACCTGTTTGCTTGTGTAGCTCAATTTGATCTAACGGATGGATATCCTTTGCTAAGACTTCAAAATTAGTCCTAACGTAATCTGCAGCTGTCTGAGGCTGCTGCACCTTGGGCTTCAAATGGCTCATTAACATCTTACCCTGTTGGATGTCATAAGCTGACATCAATCTTTCTTGATTTTTCGGAGCCATCTTCAAAAATTGGTTGTACACTTGAAGTCTAAGTGGATCGTTCCTAGCCTTTATATTGATGAATGTTCTTTTGATGTCCCAGGCAGTTTTTACTGGAGGTTTGAAAGAAGATATTTCTTCACTTTGTTGCCTCTGTATTCCCTGTTTTTGAAAATTAGTGGATGTTCCACTACCTGTACCTGTTTTCTAACTGTCTTCTCTTCCCTGGCTGTCACGTATTTCCTGAAATGATTCATCTTCTGGAAGGGGAGTTAATTTCTGCCTTTTAACATCTTGTTGTTCAGAAGAGCCACCAATAGGAGTAGTTGTTTCAGCCTCTCTCTTTTTTCCCTTTTCTATATTCAGAGGATTTTGTAAAATAGAAATTTCTGGCTCACTGATCTGAGTAGGAGGAATTTGTCCTTGACCTTGTTCTTTAGAAGTCTCTGGTTGCTCTGTCATTATGAATTTTTCAATTATTTGTATATCAGGCTCCTTTTCTTTTCCTTTAGATTCTACCGCTACTGTACTAATCTCCTGCAAATTTTGTTGTAAAGTCCTGGCTGAAGAAGATCCCTGCACCTGTCCAAAAGATTCTAGGTCAAGTATCTTTTCAAGATCTTTCATTACATTTTCAACATTGACCTACTCACTATATTTTTCAACCAATGTCCCTTCTGTCCATTCATCCATATTAGCATATTGTTCTATTTCTGGGATTCTTTGATGGATGTATGGTGACAATTTATTTTTCATTCTTATATCACAGATAAAGTTGTTTGGATCATAAGGCACCCAGTAGAAACTCTTTTGTAGTATGAGATAGTCTTCTAAAATCCTTTCGGCTTCCTTTCCAGCTTCCCTAGAGTTACAAATGAAGGGACCTAATTGGCTCTTGATCCTGAGTTGAGCCTTTTTCTTTGCATTGCAAAAATGAATTATATCTGAATTATTTATCTGCCTGAAATATTCTAATGCAAAGAGTCTCATTGGGACATACTTGGGCAGTTTGAATGGGAATAATTCACATCCATATATCCTGATCTCTGTGTAGTTTTTATATAGGTACCATTCACCTATCTTGTAATGCTTTGAGAGCTGAAGGATTTTCTTGATTTCATTTTTAATTCTAGGAGGAGAGACTCCTGTCAACAAGGTAGTTGCAGGATGAACAAAAAGGTCGACAAACTCATTATAGGAATAAGGAGAATCAGAGGAATTGTGAGTAATGGCAGACCAAAAGATGACTGACCTAGGATTCCCTTTTGCATCAAGTTTCTTAACATAAAAAGGGAAATTTTCTGACTGAAAGTAAATCATGAGATGATATATGACAGAAGAATACTTAAATACTCTCTCATTCTCAAATCTCATGAACTGATCATGGATTTTGTGAGCAATATAAGATGCAAAATTGTACTGGACAGCAGGAGGCTGTCCAGGGGTAAAAATGGATAACAATACTAGGGTTAACTGATCAACATACTCACTAGTATTGAAGTCCATTATGGAAGATATCATGTTTAAAATAAGTCTACCCTCATCAGTAAAGAAAGTATAACCATAAGGGGGAGGGTTTTTAGGCTGATGCTTTGGTAACATGAAGGTTTGGCATAGGCGGTTTAACTCTTCATGGGATAACTTAGTAGATTTCTCAAGTAATTCAGCCATGGATAGGGGAGTGAGAGCTTGACCAGGTTGGAATTGTAGCATTTCATTTATGGACTGAGCAGTTATTGGGAAAAGGGAATTTTGACTTGGGGATAAAACTGCTCGTTGGTTGGGATCATTATTTACGTAGCAATAATGGATTAACTCAGGAAAAATATGGACTGAGGGGAGAAGGTACATAGGAAGATTTGATTCCCAAATTCCAAAGATGTCAGAACCATTCAAATAATTGTCTCTGGAGTGGCAAAATATTCGAAGAGGATTCTCACTGAGACGCAAGTACTTAATTTGAAAATCCATATCGGCTAAAGGCAAATAATCCAAGTCCTTGTGAGGGGCATTGATGGGCATGACATTCAGAGCTACAGGAACTTCCATTTCTGGTT
Source organism: Pinus albicaulis (assembly GCA_034641835.2). NCBI lineage: Eukaryota > Viridiplantae > Streptophyta > Pinopsida > Pinales > Pinaceae > Pinus > Pinus albicaulis. Next base: position 782,739,595 of record CM076569.1, on the reverse strand, counting down.
CTTGTGGATTCATAAATGGAATTTCGGGGTTTTTGTGGAAAAGGGGCACAATTACCAGTTTTGGGAATATAATTGCAGTTCTGGGAACGAAAAAGACCAAACTGAACTTCTTTTCAGACCTTAGTGCAGAATTAAAACTAAAACCAAGATTTTTTACAGAGTTTAGCGGGGGAATTGGAATAAATACCTGTTTATGGGAAATGAAACATGTTTAAACAGGCGCTGGTTATGACAGAAGAACCCTGAAATGCTCGACCTCAATTCTCTTCAGCAAGGTAGCGGTTAGCAAGCGTTAACAGTTGGTTTTTGAATTTTGTTGCATGGAAGACTGGCTAGCGCACGGAACAATGAAAATGACGCAGACGCAATTTGTTTTATTTACAAAGTCAAAAGGGTGGCGGGTTTTGATTGATGACGTCAGCATGTACGATGGTTTCGTCATAGAGGGATATGAGCGGATATTTGTTTGGGCCGCTCGCGCAGTGGAAATCCGGACCCGAAAAAGATTAGGGCGGAATTCATTTGGTTTTCGCGTCACAAAATTGGCCGACGTCAGCAGGCTATTTTGGAACGTGAATTTGGTTTGAATTATGGTTTATCGCCATTTGAAGTCCGATGGGCTCGACTTAAGAACAATTTTGTTTGATCCCATCTTATAAAATTTGTGTTGGTTTTCTTTGATAATACACATATTTATAATAAATCATGGGAATACCACACTAGTAAACATGTGGAAAAGTTATATAAATTATTGAGAATAATCATTTTTATGTAAAAATATCCAAATGTGCTTTTGGGAAATAAGAATTCGAGTATTTGGTTCATATTTTTTTAAAGGAAGGAGTGAAGTTGGAGCCTCAAAAGATGCAAGCTATTACAAAATGACCTATTCCTAAGAAAACCAAGGTTCTTAGAAGATGTTTTAGACTTACATGATATTATTGATCATTTGTTAAGAATTATGCATGCATTTCAAGTCCACTCACATATCTCTTCAAGAAAATATCATTTATATGGAATGATGAGGCTACTTTGGCATTCTCTCTTTTAATGGATGCCATGTCTTCTACACCAACATCGGTTGCACCTACTTTTGGTAAAACATTCATAGTAGAGTGTGAGGCACTAGGGAAAGGAATTTACGTAACATTAACACAATAAGGGATATCATTGGCTTTTAAAAGCAAGGAATTCAAAGAAAATATTTGGTGAAATCTAGGTATGAAAGATAAATGGAAGCAATATTACATGCAATAAAAAATGGGGATAGTATATCACTGGGAGGTACTTTAAAGTCAAGATATACCATGATAGCATAAAGTATTTTTTGAAGCTATGGATTTCATTAGAAGATTAAAAAAAATGAGAAAAAATGCAAAGTTTTAATTTTGAGATAATCTGCAAAAAGGGTAAGGAAAATTTAGTACATGATGCTCTTTATAAAATAGAAGAGGCCTCAAATTTATATCCAATTACATTTTCTATTCCTAGGTGGCTAGAAGAAGCTTGCCATAATGGAAAAATGACAATAGTACTAAACAAAAACTAAAATTTATAAAGGATGGGATGAAGTCTATGGAGCATTGGGAGTGAAAGAGAGATATACTTTGGTGCAAATGTAGAATATTTGTATGCACGCAAGCATATTTGAATAAAAAAATATTAAGGGAGTCCCATGTCTCTCTGATGGTAGGATGCAGGGTTCCTTAAAACATCTCAAAGGATCAAAAAATACATTTTTGGAAGGAATGAAGAAAGATATTCAAAATTTTGTAAGAGAAGGTCAGGTTTGCATAATAAATAAAAGAGAGATAGTAAAATCTCTAGGGTTACTTCAACCATTCCACATACATTTTCAAATACTAGAAGATATATCAATAGACTTTATTACAGGGTTACTGAAATATAAAGGTAAGTATTACATTTTTTTGGTCATTTATATAGACAAATTTTGTAGATTTTTTTTGTAGAGCTCAAAGTACATAAACAACAAGCCAAGTGGCAGAAGTGTCCGTGAAAAAAATTCATAGTCTTCATGGTTTTCCTAAAGTAATAGTAACAAGAAACTTTTGGAAATAATTATTTAATATGAGTGGAGAAACACTAGCTGCCATGAGTTCTACATATCAAACACAATCGAATGGTCAAACAAAAATAGTTAACAAATGTTTTTAAGGTTATCTACAATGTTACTTTTTAGAAAAGCAATCTTAATGGATGAAGTGGGTTCCTCAAGGAAGAATGGTAATATGGTACTATCATACTACCTATCACACATCTACTAAAATTTCCCCATTTAAGGCCCTTTATGGATATCCAACTCCTAGTATCTCATACTTTTTGCAAGACAAGTCCAAAGTATAGGAAACAGAGTCACATATGGAAAATACTAAAGAAACTTTTAAAATTATTATGGAAAACCTTCAAATGACATGAAACATGATAAAACAACAAGGGGAACAACATTGAAGTGAAAGATAATTTGAGGAGGGTAATTGGGTATTTTTAGATTATAGCATTATAAGCAATCTTCATTCAAGAAAAAGAAGAATAAAGAATTAGCTCAAAAATGCAATGTGGAAAAATTCGAAGTCGGGATTAAATCGGCAAGGGTCCAAAAGTTGAAATACTCGATAAAGTCGGGAGTTTTTTGAAAAAGTCAGCAAAAAGTCGGCAAAACTAAAAAAATACAAAAATATTCATTTTTGGAAAAAATCCTGATTTTTTCAAAAAAAATTAAAAATTTATTAAAGAAACTACCTCACTCAAGATTTTTTCAAAAAAGTCGGAAAAAATTTGGGACTTCAAGGATAAAATCGCGACTTTTTCAAGGATGAAAAATTCGGCAAAAAGTCGGCCAATAAAGTCGGCTATGGGAAAAATTTAGGATTTTTTCAAAAAGTCAGGACTTTTTGCTGACTTTTTCCACACTGCAAAACTGTTATGGCCCTAAATAATTATTCATAGTATTGCACAAGTGGTATAGAATTTATATTTTCCTTCTTCTTGCATTCATAAGGTTTTTCATGTATCTTGCCTAAAAAAGGTTTTGGGAAAAAATATGCCAATGTAAATAGAACTTCCAAAATTAGATGAAGAATGAAAGTTGATTCTTGAATGACAAACATTTATAGATAAAAATTATGTATCTCTTTGACATAAACCATTATGAAGTACCTAATCAAGTGGAATAATATTCCTCTAGAAGAAGGTACATGGTAAAATGATCAATTCGTGATGAAATACCCATGGCTAAAGGGTTTGTTTGAAGTTTTGACAAAGGTTTTGTTATATGTTTTATATAACGCGCGGCAGAATAGTTTTATTGTTTGTTAAGGTCCCACACAGTGATCAAATTTGAAGGGCAGGTCCGAATTTCAATTAGAAGGGCATATATCTATGTCACCCTTCCATAATGAAAATATTTAAAAAAAAAAAACTTTTCAATTGACCACAATAAATTATTTTTACATTTCATTTTCAGAAAGACAAAACCATCAATCTTTATATTAATAAAAGACTATTACATATACAACAATGAAGAAGGATCCATCTTTCATTGCTTAAATATCTCATTGGCAATGTCAACATAAGTCTTGAAGACACTATTATAATAATTTGGATACATACCACCAGGATATAGGAGATTCTTATGTGTCAGATTGTGTAATGCAATTTTGACTTTGTCTCACAAGGAGCAGCAGCATGGAGGTCTGGATTTTTCTTATAAAACTTTTTTATTATTATTTGAAACGTTGTTTATAGATATGAATACAACAATGAAATTATGAGCATGGTGGACAATTAGTAAAGCTCATGATGCCAAACCATGATGATGTAAGTTTGGAATTTAACATTTTTACATGTTAAAGACAAATAGTCAAAATCACTGACAACTTAGTATGCCATAATTAATAATCATTCCCTGTTCACTTTTGTTAATAGTTTTATGTCACACGATGATGCAGGGGCATTAGGCACTAGCCAGCAATGTAGGAGGTTTTTTCCACATGTTGTGGCTAGGAGGGTTCGAAAACATTTGAGTTGTAACAACTAGGTGTCAATACCTCAGCTGACTGTATTACTTAGACTAGTTAGATTTGTAGGAGTCGAACAGTTTCAGTTAGTTGAATTATTATAATTATACCTTTTGATTTCTAGAACGGTCCTCTCAGAGGAACCAAAGAGCCATATGTTATGTATATAAATTGTAATTCCTCGGATGAATAAAAGTAGAGAGGGAAGAGGAGAGTAGAGAGGGGATTTCTGCAATAAACCTCTGTGTGTGAACAATTGTTTCCAGTTAAATGATTTCCAAGCTTAGTTGCCACTGAATTATCTCGAACTACTAATTCTGAAGAATTGTTTAACTGTGAGGCGATTGGGTACTGATAATTCCATTCTTCTGTCTTTGAATTCCCGTAAATTTTTGGATAACCTTGTGAACTCACCCCACTCGAAGGCGAGGTCTGTGTAGAGAACCAGGGTTGTGAACACTGTTCAAATATAAAAATCCCCCGTAATAAAGAGACAAGATTTTTGTGCTTTCGGAACCTAACCCGAGGATTGGACATGAGTTAACAAACAAAAGGATAGCGGAACCAGACTTGCACCCGTGGTCAAGCGTTGTACCAAAACCACGAGCGGAATCACAAAAGCGGGTTTCCCATATCGCACTGCTTTTGCGGAGTATGCGATATTTCCTATTCGCGAGCGATTCCATAGGGAATGCGACACGTGGCGAAGTGACCCCCGGAAAACCATCGTTTAACCCGCGCCATCGCACGTTAAAGCCCGACGTTGGAAGCCGAGCGAAATTGCCAAGAGTCGTTGATTTGGAGAAGGGCCATCGGACGGTGGTCGCATGTTGAACTTGCCCGGAGGTTAACTAAGGTGTGTGGAGGATAGCCAGGTACGATACGAGTGTTTGATTGGTTATTGATATATATAGGTGGTGCCGGAGTATAATGAAATTTTTTAATTAAACGATTGGTGGATAATTAGCATAAGTCTGGAGCATGATTGTTGTAAGGCTGGGTGGTGAAATATAGAGCCGAAAGTTCATTACAAGTTATTTATTTAAAAATAAACGTGGAGTATAAATACAAAGTGTTGAAAGTTAAACATTGGTTATAAGGCTTGGAGATAATATAAAGTCGGGAATATAAATTAAATTCCAACCATTGTGGATAGCATTTATTTATCAAATTCTACGAATTTGATAAATAAACCCGAAGAAAGAAGAAGTCAATTAAGACTCAGGCTGGAGGAAAAGAACGGGGTAAACCAAGGGAAAATGCTGACAGAGCGATTGTAGACACACCAACTCTCCTTAGGGGTCCAATTTCAGTTTTGTTGTGTCACACGATGATCTCTCTTCTCTGGCATTTACTTGTATTGAAGATCACTATTCTAGGAATAAGGAGTTATTTTCTCCAAAAATAACCCTAGCCAAACATTGACAATGCATCAAGGATATCTTTTTATGCTTCATAAGTACATATGTTCTACTTCTAAATCATGTCTTGGAAGTGGTTGTTTTGCTGGAAATTATTCACCAGTTGGTTTCATACCAAAGTCTTTTTCACATTTTTAGCATCTAATACATGAAAAAGATAATGGTTTAAAACAACATAAATATTTGAAATTTTGCAAGAATTGTCTGGCTCACTTTGAATATGAATTTTGAAGTCAAGTGCATGATGTTGTATAGGATCAAGTGTCATTTTGAATACCAAATGTTTCACAAGAAACTTCTCAACATGCTACCCTGCAGTAAGGATTAAATGACAATATTGCATCAACTATTTCCATAATAAAAGTGCACCTCGGCCATATGACTAAACAACTACAAATGTTGTAGATCTAACAAGACCACACAATCAAATGTATTCCACAAGGCCAATACTGTATGAAAAATGAAAAGGAGTTTGCAACCAAAATACCTTAGGCAACTAATTCAATTAGATACACCAAACCATCAGCAAAAAGGAAAACCAACCTACTTGGCCCCAATATTTTTAACTGGGTCCTCTAATTCAGCCAATAAAAAGGCCAAAACCATAGCATTGAGATACATTTCATTACACTGTCAATAACAATAAAATTTGACTCAGCCATAATCCTTTCCTTTTATTGTTGTGAAAATTTGTATGCATTACTTTAATATTGAATTATGAACTGTAAAGGAACTTAAAAAATGTGACATTACGAACCTGGTCAAGCACACAAGCAAAAATATCCTGGACATGACCCTGGTTGACAAGTTGTATTGCTCATGATGCAAGAGGATTTGTACCTGCACTGCTAAGTCAATCAAAATACATCATTATCTATACAATAAATACAAGTAATTGATGTAGTATTTTTTACTCTAAGATGCATTCTTATGATAATGTTAGAACATATGTTGAAAATGTCAAAACATACCCGAATAAGCTCCTCTTCATTTCAAGAACAATTTATTGGAGTCGCATGAACTTGGAACAAGCCTCCCACGATCTGAAAGAGTAGCAACTAAGTCAACAGTGACTTTTTTGTTGCTACACTGGATCGAGGGAGGTTTGCTCCAAGATTAAATTGCTCCAATAAATTACTCTCTACTAAACAGGGCCAACCACGTGAATGTGGAAGCTCTTATGGCCCCTCCCCCCCCCTCACTTCACTCTCAATTCCCCAATACCCAATCTATATTTCATTTTTTACTTTCATGAGCATAAAAAAAAATATTCAATAACTAATAAAAAAACAATTCAACAAAAAGTACGCAAGGAAACATTGCAATTAATGCTTGACATAAAAATAGTATGATAAATGAGTTTTTTATATAATTCAAAAAACGTTCCAAGTATGGTAACATTTGTCTTATAATAATACAATATTTTACATTATCGAATTTTCTTTTTCTTCTTCCTATTTTTAAAGCTCCTAATTACATCATCAATATCATCATGCTCTGCTCCTGTTTCGTGCCTTTCAACCCACACTGCTGACCTAGTTGCGTTGTCACAATGTCTGGTCTCATCCAGTGACGGGGCATCACCTACAAAAACAGATAATATTAAATTTTAATTGTCATTTTTTAAATATCATTGAACTAGTTCGGTAATATTAATAAAAAAAATTGCAATGAGATTATTTACCCGGTGCACCAGTTGTCGCCGCTGACCTAGTTGCGTAGTCACGATGTTTGGTCTCATCCAGTGACGGAGCATCACCTACAAAAATAAATAATATTAAATTTTAATTGTCAGTTTTTAAATATCATTGAACTAGTTTGGTAATATTAATAAAAAAATTGCAATGATATTATTTACCTGATGCACCAGTTGTCGCCGTTGACCTAGTTGCGTAGTCACGATGTCTGGTCTCATCCAGTGACGGGGCATCGCCTACAAAAACAGATAATATTAAATTTTAATTTTCAGTTTTTAAATATCATTGAACTAGTTCAGTAATATTAATAAAAAAAATTGCAATGAGATTATTTACCTGGTGCACCAGTTGTCGCCGCTGACCTAGTTGCGTAGTCACGATGTCTAGTCTCATCCAGTGACGGGGCATCGCCTACAAAAACAGATAATATTAAATTTTAATTGTCAGTTTTTAAATATCATTGAACTAGTTCGATAATATTAATAAAAAAAATTGCAATGAGATTATTTACCTGGTGCACCAGTTGTCGCCGCTGACCTAGTTGCGTAGTCACGATGTCCGGTCTCATCCAGTGACGGGGCATCGCCTACAAAAACAGATAATATTAAATTTTAATTGTCAGTTTTTAAATATCATTGAACTAGTTCGGTAATATTAATAAAAAAAATTGCAATGAGATTATTTACCTGGTGCACCAGTTGTCGTCGTTGAGACTGTTGCCCTGTCTTCCTCTCTGGTGGTAAGATCCTCAAGGGAAAAATTCTCTGTCATTTAAACAAAAAACGTTATAAGGACAACCATCAAGGTATAATTAGAAAAAATTATAAGTGGAAATTAATTACTGTCACGGCCCTCACTGATAGTAGCATTGTCGGTCTGGTCTCTACTACAATGATCAGGTTTCACGTGAGGATCATCTACATTTGGCTCTAAAACTGGGTTATTTGCGTCGTCGGTAGTGTTGCTCCCTTGATTTAAACAAATTTGTTAGACATTAAATTTATGGATGAAAACAAACATATTGAAAGGTTAATGTTTTACCTTATCAGGCATTCTGGATCTTGGGACCTACCCCAAGCTTATGCTACGTTCAACTACGACTTGATAGCCGAAATGGAAACCGATATTTTTATCTTCCTCTGTAGTTTCTATTCCGAAGTAATCACCCTACATTACATAAGATTGTGTATTTTTAATCATATTTGATAGGATTACAAAAACGTTGGAAGGCGATAAAATTAATTATAAGATGTTTAGCTACTTAATTACAATTCTTGCAGCCAATTTCAAGTAGACGCCCTGGCCTAGCTTGTGATGGCCCTTTTTTTCAATCCTAGCTTTGGTTGCCTTTGAGGTGTCAGGAAACCTAGCATCAAAATATTAAAGTCAGATATGACGTAGCACACTTTTATTTTAGACATAGAGAAAATTCAAGCTATTGAATTAAAGTTGTAATTTACCTTGCGGGTCCAGTTGGCATTTTTCCTTCTTTCTTTGCCCTTTTCTCTTTTCCTTCATGGATGAGTGCTCTCCACTCACTCTCTGGAACTGCGAGAGGACGCTCATATCTAGGGTTAAATTGCAATTGCGTCCTATAGGTGTCCCTGGTATATTTCAAATATTTGCCGGCTACCCGAGCCACCGCTGTTCTGTCAAATGTGCCGACCCCAAAAAGGGCTTCTAGATAATCTAGAAGTTCTTTTTTCTGGTTGGAACTCTGGTAATTCCACCCTGTGCGTATGGTTGGGCCAAAAATTACCAACGAATGGCTCTCCAGATACCTGTAGAAATCATTGTTTCCTACACAGAAAAAAGAAGAAGATATTATCATTAATTTAAAAATAAAAATCATGATAAATATGTTTTAGATAAAGTACATGAAATAGTTAAAATATTAAAATTTACCTGGGAGTTGTACATGCTTTATAGGGACACCCTCATCGTTCACCAACAACGTGCCATTAATGGTCCCTGTGGAGCTGACACGTGTAGCTCCAGGAAACGCAATAATGTAGTTGGCCATATCGGCCTCATCATTGCCAACACGTTCAGCGGTTGGCTGGGTGTCTGCTTGGGTAGGGTGTGTTTCTTGGCTAGCACCTAAAGGAGTAGAAGGTGTATGAGAGGGTTGTTGGGAAATCTCTTGCCCTTGTGTCCCACTACCACCAACACCGGGTTCAGCAAGTGCCAGATAATGCTACATACAAAAGAACTTTTTGTTAGTTTAGTCAATGTAAAAATTAAAAATCAAACTATCACAATTCATCTCATGTAGAACAAAAAAAATATCCTTTTGACTTTTTATTATTACCTGATATGTTTCTAGCTGGCTCATAAGTTGTTTTATCCTCTCTTCTATTTCAGGTGTTTGAGGCGCGTCTATCAAAGTATTAAATTCCGACCTTGCATCTCGTGCCTTTTTCGCAACAAGAACACTAGAGATAGGGATGAAGAAAGCTCTTCCTCAAAGAGGGAATCATCAGGCGTACCATGGCTAGGTGTCTGCATATTTGAACAAAATTAATATTATTTCAATTATGTAAATAACTAAAATACCTAAAGATAGAGAAATGCTGGCACTTTACATGTTCTTCTGCTGGCCTCTTTCCACGATCATCCCATCTCTGGGTTGTTCCTGCACTGCTCTCATCAGTCTGCCACATTGCAATAAAATTATAAATGTAAAAACTTGAAAACAATATCTAACTTGAAAACACAAAATGAAAACTAAAATAATTTCTAATAAGACACTGGACGACAAAGTTAGAGTTTCAAATATGCCTTGCATTGAATTCAGTCCCGGAAACATGTCATTGCACATTAAGGCACCCAAACAAGAGACGAGTTGACAATGAAGACCTTATTGAATATATTGTTGGAGCAACTTCTAGTAAACTTGTTGTGAATACCTTGAGGACATTTTTGGAGCAACATTGTTGAAGCTGATGGTATAGCATTGTTGGAGACGATCTTGAAGGGCCTTGAAGTGAAACTTTTGGAGCAACTATTGAAAAATCCTTAGAGCATTTAAGTAAGGCACTTTCTATCTTCCATCACCTTTTTCCTTTCAATATCCTTTAAACGATTTTGTTGATATTTAATGTTTGAAGTCACGTTATAATTCCTTGATTATATGTGTTTGGGGACTAGAATAATTTCACACTAAACCATGCAAACTTAAAAGTAACTTAACAAATCCATAAAGTAATAATAATCATAATTCCTAATTTCCTATTGTATGATATGATGCAAATTATTCAAACATGAAGCAATGAAGACATGCAATGTCTAAATTTCAAGATTGATGAACCAATACAAGAAGTTAGAAACTACAACTTTGATTCAATACTCTGTGTCCTAACTCCAGGAAGGAATCTAGTTTGTAGTACAGAACATGCATCGTGTATTATCAATTTTTAATTGACAACAACTAAAGGTCATCTACCTCATCAATTCCTTCCCATTTTGTGTTTTTATGTTATATTCCTTATAAAAGTGTCAAATTTCTCTCAAAGTAAGCAACCACTGAATAAAATAAAAAATAGTTGAGATAGGATTGAGAAATGGTCGTTTATTTCTTGAAAGGATCTTCACAATTTCTTTGGTTGTTTTTCATCTCAAGAAACAAGAAATTACCTAAGAAACTATCGTGATGTAATATAAGAAACAACACGGTGCAATGGCCATTTTCAAAGCCAAATGATGTCCATTGAGGACATGGCCTTTATTTGGTTCCTGTTTCATAGGAGTTTCGGGTAGAAATGGAACTTTGTTGTACCATTTCCCGTAGTAAAAAGGGAAAACCTTCTTTTTCCATGGGAAATAATTTACCTTTCCTTTTTCAAGATAATCTAAATCACAAAAAATATGAACTATACTGCACACATTCTTGGATAATGTGAAAGTGGAAAAGGAATACCCTACACAAGTGATGCACACATGTACATTTGAACACTAATAGATTTTTTGTAGTTGAAATGCAATGCTTGTTTTCATTTAAATGTAGGGTTTTTAAAGCAGGGAGAAATAATGGCTGCCAAATTAATAAGCGTTTCTTTGGGAAAATTTTAAATCTTGTATTGGGTGATGAAGATAATAGAGGTTATTGAATCTTGATTCTTGACATCTAGAGAGAACCCTACAGCCTAACACAATCTAATGGAATTGACCAAAAAAACCCAAATAGATTCAACCCTACTATAGGAGGAAGGGCCTCCAGTAAGAACTTACCATTTTGCAAGAGCTGAGGGCGAATGCTGTTCTGCAAGAGCTCAGGGCGAATGCTGAGGGCGAATGTTGTTCTGCAAGAGCTAAGGGCGAATGTTGTTCTGCAAGAGCGGAGGGTGAATGCACGCGTGACATTAGACGTTAATGTAGCACACATGTAAATTTGAACACTAATAGATTTTTACAGTTGAAATGCAATGCTTGTTTTCATTTAAATGTAAGGTTTTTAAAGTAGGGAGAAATAATGGCTGCCAAATTAATAAGCGTTTCTTTGGGAAAAATTTAAATCTTGTATTGGGTGATGAAGATAATAGAGGGTATTGAATCTTGATTCTTGACATCTAGAGAGAACCCTACAGCCTAACACAATCCAATGGAATTGACCAAAAAAACCCAAATAGAGTCAACCCTACTATATGAGGAAGGGCCTGCAGTAAGAACTTACCATTTTGCAAGAGTTGAGGGTGAATGTTGTTCTGCAAAAGCAGAGGGAGAACGTTGAGGGCAAATGCTGAGGGAAAATGCTGTTCTGCAAGAGTTGAGGGCGAATGTTGTTCTACAAGAGCGGAGGGTGAATGCGCGCGTGATATCAGACGTTAATGTAGCTATTGTGACAGATACGAAACAATAAAATCATTTTATGTAGCGCGCATAAAGTTTCGTATTTTTATTTAGCACGCATATAAGTGTCGTTATACCGACGGCAGAAAAGGCGTCGCTATTGCGACGAAGGCCTCCAAACGTCGCAATTACGACACTTAGACATTGTGTCGCACTTGCGACGTTTAGAGGCAGTCGTCGCAATAGCGACGCGTTGGGCCATAGTGTCGCAATTGCGACGTCTTCCTCCAAACGTCGCAATTGCGACACTTTTCTATAAACGTCGGTATAGCGACGGTTTCGGGCGGGATGGAAAAAATTTGGGGAAATTTCCGACATTTGGTCAAAAGCGTCAAAACCAAGTGTCGGAATTTCCGCCAAATGTAGTAGTGTTCTTTTCATAGTGACAGAGATTGACCTTTCTTGTGAACTTGCACCTAGCTTAATTATTGGACTGTCTTACTATGATTTGAGCCCTTTTGACATAGGTGTTTTTAGAATGTTTCGAGTCCTTTCAAACTGCCTTTGATCATAACCATAGCTCTGAAACCATGTTGGGAATTTATAGAGCTTGTGTTTAATACAAAATTCTCTTCTTAATAACTACTTGTGAGCTTGCTTATGTGTTCTTCTTTAACTTAGTTACTCCATAATCAAGTTAGTTATCAAAGTACTTAGTCAAAATGTTGAAATAGAATTATTTACACTCGTAACTGAATATCTTATAATGTAGTTAGGAAGGTAATTATATTATTTACCTTCCTCACTTACAACTCCTTTAAGATCAGCATGTCTTATTACAATATTGTCTTGACGTTGGCAAATTTATTAAATAGATATATCTACACTGTATACTTTTGCATCTATCCGTAGTCTAGCTCCTGTAGCTTCCGCAGATTATATTCCTGTACCTTTCAATTGACATCAGACTTCCATTTTAGATCCCCATGCCTCAGATCCACATTTGGTTACCCTTCTTTCCATGTTGTTTGCTTTAGACTTTACCTTGATATGTCCGCACTGACTTAGACCCAAAATCTACAAATATGTTCTTCTCTTTTAATGTTGTTTACTTTACCGTAATACTTGCTCCTTTTTCCACGTTGTATTAGCCTCAGTGTAATCTGCAAAAATTGTTCCTTTTGCATGTTATATAACCTCAATATCATCCACAGATATGTTTTCGTAATTGCAACATATGTAGGGTATATATAGTAGTTCTAGCCAAGTAATTAAGTCGAACTTATAGCCATTAAGTAGGCTGACTTTAACACTTGTTTGTAGGTCGACTTCATAGGAATATGTTCAACGTTTGTAAGCCATTCTTCTACAACATCCTGGAGGGTATTCTTCATGCCTTTTATATGACTCTTAATTACACTAATGTACCTAATAGACATCAAGAAGAATTCTAGAGACCTATACTAAGAATCTTGCTCATGAAACCCATGAAGCAAGTAAGCCAAAAATTCATTTTATTATTATTGACTTCATCTTTACATAAGTACATAATTACATAGTCATAATGAAGACCTACCTAGTTACACTCTTCAACAGTTATGAGTGAAAGTTGTAATTGAATATGCGTGGAGTTACAAAGGATTTTATGATGAGAGGGACATAACTTTTAGCCTTTCAGGTTACTTTGAAAATGTTTACACCATGTTTAGAACTTGTGGGTGCTCCATGAGATGTGGGGTGCATAGTGAATGGTTGGCCCATGCTCTTCCATGATGGACTTGGACATTGGAGCTGGTTTACCGTTTTCTGCTATACCTTGTTTGGATGTTTGAAAGACATTCTTCCTCGAAGTGTTGGATTAATATGGAGCTTGGTGACTTCATGTTGTTGATGCATGAAGGGAGTTTGTGTGCTTGGAGTAGAGTTGGGTATTTCACCATGATAAAAACATCCTGAAATTAGCATGAGCACACAAAATCCATTGACATGTGAACTCTTGGGTTGAGGGAGTGGATATGTAGGTGTGGGAGTCCTTAAGGGGACACATTACCTTGGATATGCATTGTCCTTAAAGAGACACATGACCTAGGAGATGAATTTTAGCTTAGGAGATGCATTTTAGATGGTTTGATACTCTCATACAACCTTTATCAAGTTACATGCACCCTCATTAGAAAAAACAAGAGAATTTTGCTTGCCATGACTATCTTTCTTTGTCATTGTTGACTTAAGAAAGTCTTTTAGCTAAGAAACTAGTTTCAAGGTTATGGCATAACTTGTCATATAAATTGAATGGAAGCTATATCCAAAATGATAACTTGTAAACTACTTAGCTAGTTTTAGGCTTTCCATTTAAAATCTACTTCAGTTTGAACTTTGAATGAGTTGTTCCATAGACTTTAATATTAAGAGATTTTGGTGTAAGGATTAAAAATTAGCCCGTAAGGCCTCTCAGTTATTCATTTATTTTATCTGAATATAACATTTACTATTAAGTTAGAACCACTCGGCACAAATATCTCATAGATCAAGATCATACTTTGTAAAGTGTCGTAGAATAAAAGTAGGAGCAAGGTCACTATCCGTCACTATAAATCATTATTGGTGATGGACCTTGAATGTCACCAAAACACTTATACTTTCGGCGATGCCACCTTTGGTGAAATTAAATTTTTCGGTCACTATTCTTCACTATAAATCATTATTGGTGACAGACCTTGAATTTCACAACAACATCTATACTTTTGATGATGCCACCTTTGGTGAAGTTCATTTTTTGGTGACAAAGGCTCTTTTGACCCTCACCAATGAGCTTATGGTGACCACTTTCGCCCCTCATCAATGTGTTTTTTTCTTGTAGTGTTTTTTTGTTGGAATATGTTTCATTCTCTCACAAATATCAACATATTTGTCTTAATTCCCTTCCATGTGAACCAATTTGTGATCTGTCTATAAGTATTCAGGTGTCAAGGGTGCCCTGCCAAGGGAAAGTTGTACATTGTTTTCATAAAAATTTCCTTGAGTTGATACTTCAGTACCAGATAAATATGGTATTTGTAGTAAATAATGTCATCAAAAACAAAACACCTTTCATCCTATATTATCCCATCAAGGATCTCACAAGAAATTTTTCTTTTGGAATACTCCACCAACATGATGGTTTTCCAATTTCCCATAATCTCCATTAGAGAAATGGTGGATGAAAATATGGAAAGGGAATTTTCTACCACATTTTTCTTTCCCTTCACATACTAAATATTAAAATCATATTCCTATAGTTTGTTGTTCCACTTCTGCTACCTCTCCCCCAACTCCTTCTGCTCCATGAGGAATTGTATTCTGTTATGCTCAATATTCGCTTTAAACTTGTTCCCCACTAGTTATTTTCTAAACTTAGGTAGTGCATGCATAATGGCCAACATATATTTATCATATATAGAATAATGTTGCGCATAATCCTTGAGTTTGCAGCTCTCAAATTAAATGGGGTAGTGATTCTACATTAACATTGCTCCTATCCTTGTCCTCGAAGAATCACACTCAAGTGCACATGGTTGAGTGAAATCCAATAGTTTTGGCACATGGCATGAACTCATTACCTACTTCTTCCTCTCGAAGGTTGCATGTGCCTTATCAAACCAACTAAAATCTCCCTTCTTTTTGAGGTTTGTAAGGGGTGTTGTCAGTTGTGATAACCTCTAAACAAACTTCTTGCAATATATTCAAAGGCCAAATAATCTCTTTAGTTCAGTCACATTCTTTAGGGTATCCCACTCAATGTTTGCCCTAATATTATCTTGGTGCACCTGAACCTCATTATCCCCATTCACATAACCAAAATAGAGTAACTCAATTGTGTCATGCTCACACTTGGACCCTTTTGCCTAGAACTCCTATTCCTCCAAGATTCCCAACATTCTGTCTAAATTTCTGAGGTGATCCTCCCAAGTTTTGTTAGAGATGAGAATATCATAAAAGAAAACTATAAAATACTTCCACAACTATTTGTTGAACACATGGTTAATGCAAGTCTGAAAATTTACGGGTGCATTGGTTAGCCCTAATGGTGTAACTAGAAACTCATAGTTCCCATAGTGGCACTTGAAAGAAGTCTTTGGGATATCCTTCTACCAAACTTAGATCTAATGGTAGCCCAAGTGAATATCTATCTTCAAAAATCACTTTTCCCCCCTTATTTCATTGATCATCTCATCAATCCTTGGAATAGTATATCGGTTTTTATTGCCCCTTTATTAAGTGCCCAATAATCAATTCACATCCCCAATGTTCATCCCTCTTCTTAGCCATCACCATCGAAGAAGAAAATGGGTTAAAAGTAGGACGAATGTGGCCCAATATTAGTACCTCCTTGATAGCCTTCTCAATTCATTCTTAAAACCCTTGGGATAAGAATAAGGGCAAGTTATAATATCCTATACTCCGTCTTCCAACTTTATCACATGCTCAAACTGCCTATCTGGAGGTCTAGCTCAAGGAATGCTAGAATTATTTTTTGATGTTTTCAAAGTAATACATTAATGTCATATAGATACTATCGAGGAATCTCCAACTATATTCTATTAAAAATGTATCACTCTACTTCCCACTTTATGTCTCCCTAACATAACACTACCTCCATACCCTGACCTGATACTATCTTGGCTTTATACTCATGCATGGCCTGCAAAACTACTTTCTGACCATCATGATCTATGAATTATATATCATTCTTCATTTGATCAATAGTGCATCTCCTAATGGAGTAAATCCACTGAACGTTGATTACCACATTTGTATCCAGTACATCCACCACAAAGAAATCATTCATCAATGAGTGTTTCACCATGGTTATTTTTAGTTTGGGGACCCATTAGCACACTCCATTTGATGACCACCTTCAATACATCAAACTCCTCCATAAAAATATCCCTTTGATACACCAACATTTCATCTATAAATTTTTTTGATGCCCCAATATCAATCAACATTGCCACCTTCTGCCCCAACATGACCCCCTTGGCACAGAATACATGATATCAGGGAAGTCCTGACATAGATGCAAGAATAGTGAATTTAGCCTTAGCCTAAGATGAATCCTCCCCTACAATAAGATTTCCTTACTCCTATATCTATTCCTGCTCTGAGTCCTCAACTTCCTCATCAATATCAATGTCTAAGTAGACCTCAATGTAGTGTGTTTTTCTTGTGTGTTCTTTTCCTGCACATCTTTTTCCTAGTGCCCAAGGTTCCTAATAGTTTAAACAAAGGTTATTCTTCCTTATATCATCCTAGGTTTCCTCTTCCAACTTTGTTTTCCCAGTGTAATTCTTTTGAAAGGGTCTATCCTCCTTACACTTTAGAGCGAGGAATGTTTTGGGAGGAAATATGCTCTTGGGAACAATGTCATGCATGCCTATAGTTATGTTAACTCCATCCCATATAGTAGTGGGTTGATAGAACTTAACCCCACTACGCAGAGGCTCAGATAAACCCTCCATAAATGACATCACCAGTCGTGCCTCAAATATGTCTGTGACCATAACTGCCAACCTCTGAAACTCTAAGATATATGCCTCCAGACCACCAGTTTGCTTGAGTTGTGCTAACTCTTTGAAATGAATCTTTGGACCCTTCCTGTCAAAGAACTATACGATTATTTTAGTAAACTCATAATATGAGATTATGCAGCAGGCAAGACTCAAGGTCACTAGCACATGGTACCACCACTCATGTGTTGGTATTTGAGCCCACTTAACATCTAATTGATAAATAAATACATAAATTATAGAAACTGAATCACACAACCAACCTCTGAAACTCTGAGATATATGCCTCCAGACCACTAGTTTTCTTGAGTTGTGCTAACCCTTTGAAATGAATCTTTGGATCCTTCCTGTCAAAGAACTATACGATTATTTTAGTAAACTAAGAATTGAGATTATGTAGCAGGAAAGACCCAAGGTCACTAACACATGGTACCACCACTCATGTGTTGGTATTTAAGCCCATTTAACATCTAATTGAGAAATAAATACAAAAATTATAGAACACAAGAAATTTATGTCGTAAAAACTTGAAAGTGTGTCGAAGGAAACCTTCATAGGGCAAGGGATTGGAATTCTTATTGCTCCAAGTCAAAAATGACTCTCCAAGTTACATCAAACCTCTCTATAAATCACCATTTTCATATAGAAAATTTCGTAACGTATCTTCCTATAGTTACAAAACTAACTAAATAGTAAAATAGATTTACCCAGATAATTACATCATTTACATTTTTTTTTGTCATTTTTCAAAAATCTCTACCTTGACAATAATTTTCCTAATCCCTTTCCCATTCCCATTCATCATCTCTTCTACAAGCCAAGAGAAGCCAAACACCATCACAACTTCTCTACTAAAACTACCTTTGTGAACATGTCTGGACTATTCTCCTATGTATGGACCTTCTTACGAGCTAATTTTCTACCATAAATCACATGTCTCACAAAATGTCACCTTATATAAATGTACATAGTCTTGATGTGATAAGTTGGATTTGCAGGAAAATGAATAGCACATTGATTGTCAAATAACACATTTAGCTTCTCTTGTGCCCTTCCAATCTCATAAAATAGACCTTTCAAACATATTTCCAATCTGGCGTCGCTATATACATTGCTTCAGTAGTGGACAAAGCAACAATTTCTTGAATTTTTGGCATCCAACTAATTGCTCCACTTGTAGGAGTAAAGACATATCCTATAGTATATCTCTTTTCCAAATCACCTACATAATCAACATCCACATGTCTACAAACTGAATATTCACTACCATTAAAGATGATTCAATGGTCAATTGTGCCTCTCAAATACCGAAGCACCCATTTCAGTTCTTGCCAATGTTCTTCTAATGGATTATCTATGAACCTGCTGACAACTCCAACTGCATGTGAAATTTCATGTCTTGTAGATACCATCGCATACATTAATTTTCCTACCACAGTTTCATATGGTACCCGAGAAATATACTTATTTTCTTCATTGGTTCTAGGAATCAAACTCGAAGAAAATTTAAAATGGGAAGCCAATGGAATATTAACATGTTTCACATTGTTCATAACAAAATTTTCAAGTACTTTCTAACCTTATGGTTGTTCCATATAAATATCTTCATCCACATCAGGGAAAATTTTAAGAACCCCACTAAATTTATATGTATAATAAATGGGCAAATCCCCATCATACATAGGAAAAATGGAAGGCGATTTTATTAATAATATAATATGTATATATAATTTTTTTGGCGAATCTCTCACGATATTATATTATCTTGTAAAATCATGGCGAATCACCAGTACAAATGGAAAATCACTATTACAAAATGGTGAATTTTTGTCTAGTGGAGTTCGGGGTGTTGGTTCCAATCAATATATGGTAGTTGAACCAAGATTTGAAGGAACAAAACCACGGAGACCAAGCATGGCACATGGTGACTGGTGAGGGAAGTAGTTCTCGTGCAATTTGGAAAACATGTTCTAGTTCTTATAAGCATAGTGTTGTTGCTCATGGTACTACTAGCACTAATGTTGAGGTTAGAGAGGAGTTTTAGGAAGCATGGAAGGTAGCAGTGGTGGAGAATTATAAAGAGAACCCCATGATGGGCTCCATTTTTCCCTTTGGTATTTGGGCCTCCAAGATATTCTTTCCATTGAACCAATAATTAATCATTCAACCAACAATCAACTTGACTAAGTTGATTAGGTATGACTCAACTCAGACTAATATTCAAAACTATGCTTTGCACTATCCCATATTTATCACACTAATGCTACACAACATTTTGCATTTGCACCCAACTCTCATGCATGCACACAAAATTTTCATCAACAACTATAACCCTAACCAAGTGAGAATTGATGAACACTTTACACCAAAGTTTGTTATAGTGTTGAAATTTCATAAGAAATTTAGATCCATGGTACCTTAAATAAATTTTGAGATAACCTCCACAAATTTGACCACAACAGAGCAAACTTGTGATAAATTTTAAACCTAAAAAAATTAGGATTCATGTTCCTAGGAATGATCATAAGTAGTTGACATATAGGTATATTTTTTAGCCTTGACAGATTGATAATGCAATGGCTTAGGTCAAAACTCACACATTGAAAATTCATCAATGAAGAGAAGACAAGATCATTATGAATTACACATACTCCAAACTTCCTACCAAATTCTACTTAGTTGTCTGCAACTCAGCTATGCATAATCTTATAGTAAATACAAATTCCACAAAGACTTCTTCACATAGCTAATAAATTGCCATTGGAAGAGCACCCCTTATATAATAGTAATAGTAGCAATCAATAGATTATTTCATATTGAAATTTATAGCCATAGCACTCCTATGTATTATATGATGTATTTAACTTGCATTATCAAATATAGATAGAATCATACTTTTTATTGATACATGTAATACACACTTGTGCACAATGTTGAATGCAATGTCAGTCAAGGAGTAAATTTGGTTTGACATGTAATGATCTATAAAATAATGAACAAACATAGTAACGCATCACAACTTTCACATTTGAAAAAATTATAAATATTTCATGCAAATCCATTGTTCTTATAGTTTCTTCTCTAGACAATGTTCCACATAAGCATGGAAAATCAAGTAACATTAAAATGCATTTATAATACTTTGAAGAAATTAATGCTTATGTTGTCTTTTAATACCGAGTTATTACTCTGCCCCAGCTGTAATTTATGCAATTAGATTGTATTCAATCCTTACAAAGAAATTGAAGAGAGGATAGTTAGAAACTAGGGCTCAATATATTATAATCATTCATGCATTTCCCAATGATATAGAATGCATATAAAACAAATGGGATATGAGTAAAGCATGAATGTGGCAATCCCGTTGTACACAGTAAATGGCATTGAGTTTGACATAAGATACTGTCTTTTACCAGTGTTTTATGATAGATTAGTGCAACTTAAAAGCTATAAGATGTTATAACTTTAATGTATCTAAATTTTACCTGAAGAGATAGTTAGAAATACATAGATTTTACAAACAATAATTTTGCAAAGATATCTGAATGTTGAATTAACACACAAGTATGCCTCAATTAAAAGCATCTATAAAACCTTTTTCCTAAAAGAAATTCATCAGCTTGAAATTTTGAATATTTATCCATGATCTTTAGATTGTAAGAGTATATATAGTTTATATACCAGATTGTTTAAATTATATATTAGCTTACCGTATGAATTAGAGTGCATATATAGAAACATAGATGGTTTCCAACAAAAAGCACCCAAAAAGGCAGCAAAATTCAGAGGCTTCTTCGGTGCTGGTATTTGATGACCACCATCATCATCACTTCCACATTCATCCTCCTACACCTCAAGAGCTGCAGGTACCACTCTGCCCCTGAAAATAGATCAATGAAGTGAAAATTACAATTAAAACATTCTATATTTTACAAAGAATTACAATGCACATTCACAAGAACGACACCAAGCCTTCTCCATTAAGCATTTTCATGCTAATGAAAAATGTCTACATAGGGCATAAAACACTATTATCGGAATTCAATGCTATATAAAGATGATAAACACTGAACCCAACTAAACATTTCCATTTATTGGAACTACCCATCATCAAAAGTAAGTAAAACCAATCTACAAATTTATGATTAACTTAGAAGCATGATATGTCACAAAGGAAAATTTTCTCAATAAAAGGTGCCTTGCCACTTGAAGGATCACAAAAACTGAAGTAGAATATGAGACTAAATAATTATTTCAACATTTTTTCATTGACAAAGATTTTATTTAACTTCCACATTATTGTCTAATAAAGGCTATTATTTAACAACACAGTAGTATTAATATGTAAATATCAAATTTTAGAATACTATTCTACCATCATCTAATTCTATTTCATATTATTATGATATTGTGGAGTCTCATAGCTAGCCAACAATTCCAACCCACCTTCTTGTCTAACTTTTAGGGGATTCCAGCTTTCACAGGAAAAATAGAGGCTTTACAAATAATACTGAAATATCAATGGAACATCACACATGAGCCTTAACACTTGTGCATAATCAATAATTTTAAAAGAAATCATCTTTACAAGAAAAAACAATTTAGAGCCCCTGCATCCCAATATAATCTTAAAACAATTGCCACAATTTAAAAATATGTGGAGGTTCAATGCCAGTTATCAAACGTGTTTGACTGCAATATTGTTTCCAAATCAAAGTGCCCATCAAAGAACCTCTCTCTATATTCCTCTAGTTCCCACAGCTTCCTCCACTCTAGATATCCTTCACGTATCAATGTTTCAAATTGTGATTTTATTGGTATAGAATTGGGGTTGTTTTGTAACCAATCAGCAATAATTGCTACCAAATCAATACAAGAACTCTCCCATGTAGCATGTTCACTTCGTTGGACAACTGAAGAAAAAAATACTTCAATTGATAGCTCCATTTGTCCATCTCTACTAACCAGTACTTTATGCTCCCAACTACTAATGGTAAAGTTGTCATCTCCAAATTCTACCTAGACATGTTCAGAGCTACATCGGGATCAATATCATTGACCTGCAATAGATAAACAGATATTGATATCAATATCTACCAAATATTGCAAGAGATATTTAACACAAATGAAGCAACAAACAATAGGGTTATATCAGTTTCTAAATTGACATTGAAGTAAATTCAATACTTGAAAGTAATCCATATCTAGAAGCATTGAACTGTAATCAAAATTATTCAATCCAAACAAAATATCTCAAACACTCACGATTCGTGCCAAACTAAGTAACACACATCCAAACTTGTTTGTAGCACCAAATGAAGCACTCAAAAATGCTAAAAACAGTACAAACACCCATCAGTATTACACCAATACTTTTCTCTATGGTATGAATAATGTGACATAGTTATTGTTACACAGCAATTTGTCACCGTCCCTACAATTCCCCGTCCCGCACAATTGGAGGGCTCATTCTGTGACCTGTGAGCAGTGACATGACTTGAAACCACTTTCATGACATCCCTCTGAACATGTACTTTCATTACCCTGAAGACAACTCCTTGTGAAAAACCCTAAAAACACCCCTTTTTGCATTGGTAAGGGAAGCCAGTTCAGTACCCGCGCCAATGGGGGAAATCCTTCAAAGAGGGCGCGCCAATTAGCGCTCTGTCTCAGAGCCGCGCTCGCGCCAACCATTTTAAGGAGTGTTTTTTTAAAATAAATGGCAGAAGTTTCATCCTAACCAATTCATAAACTGGTATCTAATTTGAGTTGGGTGGTTTGGCTCCGGATCTCCATGTAGAGGAAGTGGTTTTCCACCTCTCATGGAAGCTTCCTTGAGGATAGGGCCAATCCCATGATTATAGGGATCCCAACTCCCCTTCCTCCATCTATAAAAGCTTGCTCATCTCCTTTGCAAGCTAGTCTCCAAGTTCCCAAGAGCCATCGGAGCCTTATGCTGCAAGAGCCTTGATTCATTCCCTTAAGGACAAATCCAAGCAAGGAGATTATTGTCGAGACATCCGAAGAGAGAGGTTTGTCCCATCCCCGACAGGCTTTTTCGAGACGTGTTCCGCTGGTGACCCTCTGAAGGAGAATTCAGCGTCAGGGCTATGGTTGTATTCTTCTTTGATTGATTAATGATAAGCGACTATTGGTTATGGTTCCACTCCTGTTGTTGATTATGATAATGAGTTATGTCTTCTCTGACTGACATATAGTTGCATATACTAGATTTTACGCTTGTGTTTGTTTTGTTTCTTGCGTGTGCAGGTGTCTGATTACGGAGATCATGAGGATTGTGATTTTCCGGAGCTAAGGAACGGGAGCACTACTTTCTCTACGAACGACATCGTTGGATTCCAGGTAAGCCTTCATTGCTAGTTGGTTTATTTGCAATTAGGAACCTGCACTATAGCGTGTGACGATTGTTGCTAGACCCGGTCTAGGCTAGTAGGGATTGCCTCTGTCCGCAGAGGGGATTTACCTCCACAACAATTTGGCGACTCCACTGGGGATCGTCTAGCTTGTTATTGTTCTGCTTTGTAAGCTACAGACGGAGCCTGAAGTTGGCTAGATAGCCTTCGAAACACTATTGCTCTGCATTAGCGAAGTAGATCAAAGCTGCTTCAGTCAATCTCCGGTTTAGTTTATGAACTGAACACTTGGAGTATTGTCTTGTCTTTTCGGTTGTTTCTCGATTCTGCTTGCTTGATCGGCTCTTTTGGCTGGCTCTTTTTGTGATTTTGGCTTTTGGTCAGCTTGATCATCACTGGTCTGCTTGTTGGAGTGTTTTTTTTTATTATTCCATAGCAAACTCGACTGGCGCGCTTTACAGCTTGACAGTCGCGCCCATTGGCACAGGTTGCTAGTGTATTACCCGCGCCAATTCGTTTCTGGCGCTAGTTTCAGCCTCACAGTCGCGCCAATCCTGTGAGGTACTAGGGTTTGCCCTGTTTTGACCTTCTTGAGCTTGATCAGTGTGTTTGGTTTTGTTTTTTCAACTGCTTGAGTGTTCTGGAGCCTTGTTTGACTGGATGTGACCTTCGTCCTTTGGTTGTTTGCCTGTTTACATCGATTTCACATTCTAGCCCTAGGGCATCTAGGTGCTCTTGTGTGTCGAGGCTCCCTTGGGAGTTTTTGGTTTCTATTTGTTCAGTCGACCTTTTGATTGCTTCTTTACATTCGTTTGGTGGTTGTTTCTCATTTTATTGCCTTATTTGAGTGTTTGTTCTCTCCTTCATTCGAATTTCGCTTTATCTCGTTTTGGGCCTAGATTACATGGTCCATTTGGGTCTTTGGGATTCTCTTGGTTTTGAGGGACTGTTTTGTCAATTTGGAGATCTGATTGTGTGTTTGCGTTGAGTGAAATTTGTGTGTTTTTCTCTTTCCTCATCACTTCTCAAATTTCTCTTTTCATTAGTTTTCATTTTGTTTAGTGCACTTTGCTATTAAACATTGAAAATACAAAAAATCTCTTTTGCTTTCGACTAGTTAGTGCAAATTAAAATCTTTTCGGTGTTATTAGTGATTAGTGACTTTGAGAGAAAAATTTTTGGTTTACATTAGCTGCATTAGAGACTTTGTAGGTTGTTCTCTGATCATTTAATTATTGTGTGAAAAGCTCTTAACTCTCTTATAATTAGCTTTCATCGAATGAAATGATATATTGTGGCATATAGTGTGCATTTAGGAGATTTCGAAACATAACACTCGCTAGGGCCTGAAAACTGAAACTTAATTGAAGATAAACACTAAAATTTATTCAATTTACACTAAGGCAGCATTGAAACATTAACGCAACATTTAGTGGTCTAGGCTAGAGACGTGTTTCGGCGTCTTTAAACCTAGTAGCTGTCGTTCGCATCTTGGCTTTAGATAGCACTAGTACGTACTTGTGCTCCCCGTACCGTCGAGTATATAAAGGGAGACCCCATTAGGTTTCTATCCTTTATCCATAGGAAGCTGAGTCTGCCGCCCTATACTCGTGATACACCGGACATAGCATTCGGGGAGATTGCCTGCACGTACGTTAAGTCCTTGGTTGATTTCTCTTTCATTTTGAAACCAAGGTGTATATTGCAATTCACGGTTATTTGGTACACCCTTTGCCTAGTATTCCTGAGTAGTCATTTGATCTTTTCTGACTCTTTAAATTTGAAAGGATCACCAAGCGCTTGTCCTTTCACGCTTGCTTCAAAACTGAAAGAGATAGAGTCACCTTTCATCCGTTTCTCGACTCTTAAAACATGAAACGGTGAAGTTTATAAGTTTCAATGTGGTAAAATAAATCACCCGCGATCACATGCCCTATTAGATTTTGCTTGTTAGCCATTTGATTGTGTGTTTTGACTCTTTTTCAGCCCGTGTGTGTTGTGCTTGATTTTTTGTCATTGTTGTCACAGTGGCGGAACCTTCTGTTTCGTCTACTGTAATTCCATATACGGACGTTTCATTAGAGGCTTCTCAGTCCTCTGCTGAACCCCAGTAGCCCATCGTTTCCAAGTTTCCCGATGAGGGACCGGTTTTGTCTGAGCAGCCCTTTGAAGGACCAGTTGAGTTAAATTGGCCCTTTTCTGACCCTTGGTTTGGATTGGGATTAGGGGAAGATTTCCCTCCTCTTACATCGGGTTCACCTTTTATAGTTGTTGTTATTCCTCCTAGTCCTCATCATCTGTTACGATATCTAGTGGTAGGTTCAAATATGAGTGATTCTCCTAGTGAGGAAATCCCCACATCTGGTGAATATTACCAGTTATTCCCTCGACAGTTATTTCCAGAAGGCAACCCTGAACCATCTATTATGTCATCACCTGGTCCCTCATTACCAGCTGGGTATAGATCTTTGGGTCAGATTATTTCCGCCACTGCCTCTATGGGGGTATCAGCTCCTTCTACGAGGCCGGTTGTTCCCTCTTTGGGGATGTCTCCTAAGACACCCATTACGTCATCCCCTTAGGTCACTTCTGTACCCTCCATGCCCACTATCTGTGTGGCCGCATCTGCACCCGCTGTTACCACCCAGTCTATAAGGACCACATCGCTTCCCGAAGACATCTATATAGCATCTGCTATGCCGAATAACATCTCTCCGAAGGAGTATCGATTTTCCTTGCAACAAATGAACCCTGAGGTCGGACAGTCCCCTCAAGATCCCAACCGCTCGTATTTTTGCATTATGCACAGGATGGTATACTCGTGTACATTTTTCCATATTAGTACAATGAGCGTGGGAACCCTTTACGTTTACCTGCTCCTGAGGCTCAAATTCATGCTCAGGGTTTACCGTATAACCAGGCTCGACAGCCCTACAACCCGCAAGGACAACCTTTTCAAGGCCAACCTTCGGGCTAGCCTGGCTATCCTTATGACCCGCAGGGACAGCCCATACAGGGCTACCCTCCGGGCCAGCAAGGGCCATTATACGGTCCGCAAGGACAATATTACAACCCTTCTGTTCAACTCGTGCAGCCTCTCCCTGGAGTTCCACCTGGGCAACCTCATGGACTCACAGGACAACCGAGGTACCAACCGGGACCAGTATATGGTCCTGGGGGGCAAGTCCAACCTTCTCAACCTTTGCAACCGTAGTATCCTCTTGGTCCCAACGTTGCACATCAGCCAGGACCATCTTATGGTCCTGTTGCAGGTCAAACCGGTTATCAGCAACCACCTGGCTCCATTCCGCTACAAGGCCAACTGGCCCATCCGGCATAACCTGGTATCCCACCACCAGGCCAATCGGCCAATCCAGCACAACCTGGTGTCCCTCCACCAGGACAACCGGCCCATCCGGCACAACCTGGTGCTCCTCAACAACCAGGACAACCTGCACAAATGGCACAACCTATTTATCCAAGTCAACCTGTTCAACCAAAGCAGCCCGCTCAGCCAGGTCAGCCTATTCATCCAGGCCAGCCTACACATCCTGTCTACCCTGCCCAACAGCTGACTTATTCAATGTCGCAACCAAATCAACCACTGCACCCTAATTATCAGGCTCAGTAGGGTCCCACCTATTAGCAACCCACTCGACCTCAAGGCGGTTACTATTCTCATGGTCAATACCGACTGAATTATAGCCAGCCCCAAGGTTCTAACTATTACTCTCAACAACCCGACTATACCTATACTCAGCAGCCAAATCTTCAGACTACTCAAACGAGGCTGACTTACAATTAGGCTCCATACTCTAGTTATCAAGCCCCGTACACTGGTTACCAGCAACTGAATCAGGCTGGTTACCAGCAACCGAATCAGGCTGGTTATATGCCCTATACCCCCTATGGTCAGAATCCCGCTGGACAGAACCCCTGGGGGAAAGGATATTCTCAACCAGCATGGAGTATAGGTACTGGTCCTTATCAAGGGCTAGGCATGCCGTCCAATCCGCCATTGTCGTTCCTGGCTATGTTGGAATTACCAGATGTTTCAAAATTAACTAATGATCCAATTCTGCACAATCCTTATTGGCCTTCGGTTCCTACCAAGGTACCCGGTGATTGCCCCAAGTTTGAGGGTAAAGCTGGGGAGGACCCCCAAGCTCATGTGATGACTTACCATCTTTGGTGTTCGTCCAACTCTTGGGTGGATGATTCAATTCGTCTACGCCTCTTCCAGCGCACTTTGACTGGTGTTTCCGCTAAGTGGTATATTGAATTATCCCGTGGCATCTTTCAAGATTTCAATACGTTATCCATGGCTTTTCTGACTCGCTTTCAGTTACCGGTTCGCTAAGAAGCCGGGACGCACCTCCTGACTTCTTTGAAACAGGACAAAGCCACCCACATTTCTGATCACATTCATGAGTGGCGACGTCATCGTAGACTGATCAAGTTCCATATACCTGATCAGATACTAACTCATTGGTTCACCACCTCCTTCGTTAACAAAATCGCCCAAGATATTGTTATGGGAGTGTGTGTGACTGAAGAACAAGACATAGCGCGTGCCCAATATCTGGATCTGGTATACTCTCAGTCCGACACGATTTATGATATTTTTCCTGATGCTCCACAGTCTGGAACCTCTAAAGCTCCACCTACCCCGGCGGTGGATGGTGTTATTGGTTCCATGTCTCAGAATTCGAAAAAATCTTTGAATGGGAAGCAAAAGTCCAACTCATCCAATAATCATGCCCCTCCCGCCCCTTCCGATTCTGGAAAAACTGCGGAGGTTAACGCCGTTCAGGCTAATCCTACGAAAAAAGCCTCCAAAGGGAAAAAGAAGGGCAAAGGAAAATCTAAATCCAACGCCCCAAAGCTAGAGTCCCAACCTCGTACCGAGGACGGTTCCCAACGTAAACCAAAGTATCCCTACCTTATCTATGAAGGAGATCATTACACCAAGGATTGTCCATGACGATTTGAGGTTATTCAACTTCTAAAAGGCTCCAAATGGAATCCGGCAATTCTTAAAGAACCGTTCATGTCTCAACGTACCCAGATGGTTGAACAACCTTCACCATCTATACCATTTGGGTCCCAGGTCTTTATGATGAATGGTGCTGCACCTATTTCTATTGCTACGCGTTCGAAGGATTACAACGAATCGCGTCAAGCAGCTGGGAAGGTAGTTGTGGATGTTCCACCTCCCCCACCTGTCTCCAGTCAGTTGGAGATTGAGAAGCCTACTGCTGAACCTGTTGTGAGGCCACCTCCTAAAAGTGTTCTAAGAATATCTTCCTACAACCCAAATGCTCGTGCCGCTCAGCACTATAGTATTGTTGAGGATCTTGCGCAGGCGCCTTCTTCCATGTCTACATTGGAAGTTCTTCAAAGTTGCCCGTCGCAACGGAAAGCTCTGTTGTTTGCAATCGGTGGAATCGATCCCGCCGATTCTAGTCTTCTCACCTTCGATTCAGAAAATTTCACCCCCCGACTTCCACATCAGATCGCTCTTGTTATTCAAGTCGAGATCAACGGTCTTAACATTCATAGGGTCGTTGTGGATGAAGGTGCTTCTACTTGTGTCATGTCGTCTGCTTGCTGGAAGGCCATTGGCTCTCCAGCCCTTTCATCATCTCCCAATGCCCTAGAGGCATTCGATGGTCGGGAATCGAAACCCTTGGGTGTTCTCGAGAGTTTAGTGATTACCTTACAGGGGAAGATAGTCAACGTAGAAGTAGAAGTAGTTGACGCCAAGCTTAACTACAATATACTTCTCAGTCGCAGTTGGACTCACGCCATATTATGTGTGTCGTCCACCCTCTTTCGACTTCTTAAGTTCCCTCGCGAGGGAAAAATCGTTATGGTGGATCAGTTGTCTTTCTTCACCTCCACCTCTAAGAACAACGTTCCTTACGTGGATTAGATTCCAAATCCCCCTGACAGTGTAGGACCCGGTCTCTTCAAGGACCTCGTCCTCATGGGTATTTTTCCCGCACCTCCACCGCACACCGCTCAAGTTAATATGATCTCTAGGTCTGACAAACCATGGCTCATCCCTTCGCCTAAGCAGGTGACTGAGTTTGGATAATCGATGCCCTTAACTCTGGTAGATATTAACTACTCTGAAATCGTCGTCGCATATAATCCTCCCCCTCCTCAGCATCCTCCTTTGAGCCTGGCTTTAGATGTCTACTCTCAATCCCCCTGGCTCGGTGAGGCCGACTCGCCTGATCCTCTTAAAGATATTTTCCCTTTTGACGAAGCCATTGTTGAAACAATGTCTCTTGAGGATCTGCCTTGGACCGATACTCATCATCGTTCCTCCTTTATGCCCAACCTGGGGGAAATGTCAGATTGTCTAGAGCGTGATGTGTCTGATCATCTCTCTCTTGAGCCTCCTCCATTGAGCTCACCGGAGCACAGTTCCTCCTCTTGTGCTAAGCTCCTAAAACAATGAAACAAGCGGCTACGAGGACAGTTCTTTCAAGTGTGTCAACCTCGTTAAAATAATGAAACACGATCATGTTCAATTCGAGTTTTGATATATTTTCATCTATTTTTCAACCTTCAATCCATTTCCTATGGACTGAAGCTTGGGGAGCATGTGCCTCGAATTGAGACATCATGTTGGGGGCATGCCCATCTTTCTCAAGCATAGTTTGTGTTTTAAGCTTGCATAAAAATAAAACTCATTTCCAAGCATAGTTTGCATGTGTGCTTGTATAAAAATAAAATGTGTGGTTAGATAAATTATGTGAACTATTTCATTGGGTCGTTTGTTATGCAACCGATACATTAGATAACATTGTATTAGACATTTGCATAGCATATAACAAAAACATCATCATATGCAAGAAGATCCATCCATAAATAGGTATGTATATATATATATGTGTGTGTCGAAATGTTTACATAGTGTGCATCACATAAAATCAAAAATATACATGTTCGTCTTAACACATCCGGAGATGACATGTCTTTCAAAAAACAATATATGCGTGAAAGAAGCCCTAGGTGTCTAATCCACATGGTGCTCGTGGTAACATGCTACCGCGCGCACTAAGCATCTCAAAAGTCGGTGTAGGTGACTAGGCACCCCCACCGTATTTCTCTGATACGCCATCGGGACATCTGCCAGTCGAGCGTAGTCTAGAATCCCCCAGGCAATCCCCTCAAGGTTCTGGATCAACTCTCCTCCCTCAACACCCTCCGCCTGAGGGTCAGCTACGGGCTGAGTTCTTCGTGCAATGGGAGACATACCAGTAGGTCTCTTTGGGCCGACATCTGTATACATATAAAACTGGTGTTAGAACGGACATGTATTACCAAAAAAAAAATCATAAAACATAAATATCAAAAGGAGAGGTCATACCCAACTCCTCGTCCCAGTCATCCCCCTCTGGAAGTGGGAGATCTGGGTCTCCAGTGAATATGGTCCCGTCATAGGGCCAATCCTTGACCACGATCAACTGACATAGTAACCATCCAAAAAACTTAGGCCTCCAAGACATCTATTGGCCTCCCCCTGACCTGGGCATAAGTGCTGCCCAGCGAGCCATCCTCGGCTCTTGTGGTAATGGCTCAGCAAAAATGGCCCCTTGGCCCTGGAAGATAGGTAGCCGTTCCAGGATGAACGACACCAAAATGGAATCGTAGCCAAACTGCTTTAGCTTGACTTTCTTGCATCTTGTCAGCTGCCTCTTGATATTGGCTGTCACCGCTGTAGCCCAATCAAACAGTGTAGGGCTCATACACTCGGAGGCTAGTATTAGTTGGGCCTTTGTCACCTCATGCGGCGCTTGCGATCCCGTAGCCCGCGTAATGGTGTGTAGCACTACCCTGAGTTCTAGATCGCGGACAGTGTGGATATCCACCTTCCTGCTTCCCGATCCAGTTCGTGCCCCTGGGCACACTCTCGCCATTACTTGCTCCATCTTCTCTCCAGATGGTCTGCTGCCTATCAGGATGGGCACCAGACCTCTGCACGATAGTCCGGTTATGAAATATATGACAGAAACCTCAAGTTCCAACACTTGGTCCCAAAGTTTAAAAACTTCCTCATTTTCGTCCCATATGCTGACCAAGTACTGTAGCAGCTTTGGCTGAGCTCGTAAGCAAGGTGTGAGGAAGAATTTATTAAGTCCACAGTTCTTAAGTGCAGTCATGCAGGCTTCATTCTCGATATCCATTTCATCTTCCTCTCCATGTTCCCTCTCCTTCCATTCGATAACCATTTTTTCCTTTATATCTGCATCAACACAATCAAAAATGCATTGTTAGATCTCTGGAACATTTGAAAATCCACATAGATAGCTCACATTTTCAAAATTTTGAGCGGAAAATTGTGTTGCGCCATTGGCACGACCTCTTTGTGAGGAAATGTCCATTGGCGCGGGTCCGTGCCCAATACCCGCGCCAATGGAACAAGCCCTAAAATTTCAAAATGGTTCGCCCAGAAGTCTAATACATAATAAAAACATATAAAAAATGGATTGGAATGGAGCTTAAGGAAACACCTATTACCTGGAACAAACGCGGAACTGAATAACGTCCCAGATCAGTCGTAGTCGCCGTTAGAAGTTTTCACACAAATGGACCACTGCTGATCTCCAATGAGGTAAATAGTAAAAGTAATTTTGTTTTTACCATTTGAGACTTATTTATAAATTTTTGAAATCTAATTAGGTTTTAAAAGTCATTTTTTATTAATATTTTAATATATTTTGTCAAAAATGGATTTTACACTTGCCTTTATGTGTAGCAACAGGTTTTTACGCAACTTAAACGGTGACACGAGTTGTATTTTATACTTTTTCGAACTCGGTAAATACATGAAAAAGTCATTTCGGAGTCATCTTTCAGCTCTTTTCTGACTCTCTAAACATGAAAAGATTGCCAAGGCCCTTGTCGTTTCGATCTCGTTAAAGTGGCCATGAAACGAAATCTACCCAGTATACGTTTACCCCTTTTTCGAGCTGGGATAGATTATTTATGAAAAAGGAATACCCTAGCCTATTGCGACTAGGAGGTTTTCTCAGACATAGTTTTCTACCTTTTCGGATCTGAGGAGCTATTTACGAAAAGGGACCATTGGATTTTACTTTTCCGATGTCTTTTCAAACTCTCTAAATATGAAAATACGTCGAGTTCTTCCTCTGTCAGACTCGTTAAACCCTGATGACATTGGATTCAGTTGTAATGACGTTATTCAAGTCGCTCCTTCCTAGGGCTCGTTAAATGTACTAGGATGGATTCATTCGAAGGACGAACTTATATTACAAGCATATGCTATCCCCTTCAAGCTTGTTATCAAAATAATTGGGGTACTCGCCAGAAATGGTGGGGGAAAATGGAACCAGAATCATTGTCGTGTCAGCAGTATGTCGCTCTCGAACATGGCACTTGTCTGCATTCGTGTCAGGTTGGGGATATCTCATCTCGTTTGTTCACTTGCCTCCGTGGGTTTGGGTAATCATTTTTGACCTCTCATCTACTCTTTGCCTCATCGCCATGACCTCTGATCCGTTGATGTCAAATACTGCCAAACTCACTGTCGTGCCACCATATGTTCAAGAGAAGTTGACCTCTGCAAGTATCAACCTTCCTCTGATTCTCATCTGATCCTGATTCACAAAGACATTATGCTCCTCTGTCTCGCATCGATGATGTGGGAAACACTATGGCCCACCTTCGATCAAGGTCACTTCTTGTTGACTTCAGCTCATTATCTAGGAAGTTGATCTAGAGACTCCCTTCTGGTACCTTGGAGCCTGCATGCCTCAATGGCAGGTTCTTCGCATTCGACGTGAGGTTTTCATCATTGGCCTCCAATCAAGTGATTCTGCGGGTGTTCGACGTCAACTCATTATTCACATGTTGTAGATTGTACCTATAGTACCTTGAGGACCATTGGCATTAATGGTGGTACCTCTCGTGTCTGTTAACAACTTTCATCATTGGCTGGTAATCAAACAGTTTTCTTGCATGTTTGACTTCAGCTCATTTATTCGCATGCTTGAACTTGTACTTTTTTCCGGTCGAGATGGAGAGCAAGACCCTGGATTCTGCTTGTTATAATCCAGGCTGCAATTTTGTGGATTATTATGATTAGTTACATGACTCACTGATTGGATGGCTGCGACCATACCTGAGTCTATTTACCGATCCTCACTAGATGGCTGCGTCCATGCCTTCGATCTGGATTATTACATACTCTGTTATGGATGGCTGCGCCCATACCACGTATATCATGTTTTTGAGATATCAGTTGTACTTCTCTACACAGGTTTTTCAACGGCGGTGTTTTTAGTTGGACACGTTCTCGTAAAGCATTTCACCCCTCTCTCTCTCTCTCTCGAGCCTCATTCTTTAGGGGGCATCTATTACACAGCAATTTGTCACCGTCCCTGAAATTCCCCATCCTGCACAATTGGAGGGCTCATTCCGTGACCTGTGAGCAGTGACATGACTTGAAACCACTTTCATGACATCCCTTTGAACATGTACTTTCATTGCCCTGAAGACAACTCCTTGTAAAAAACCCTAAAAACACCCCTTTTTTCATTGGCGCGGGAAGACAGTTCAATACCCGCGCCAATGGGGTAAATCCTTCAAAGAGGGCGCGCCAATTGGCACTCTGTCTCAGAGCCACACTCGCGCCAGCCATTTTAAGGAGTGTTTTTTAAAAATAAATTGCAGAATTTTCGTCCTAACCAATTCATAAACTGGTATCTAATTTGAGTTGGGTGGTTTGGCTCTGAATCTCCATGTAGAGGAAGTGATTTTCCACCTCTCATGGAAGCTTCCTTGAGGATAGGGCCAATCCCATGATTATAGGGATCCCAACTCCCCTTCCTCCATATATAAAATCTTGCTCATCTCCTTTGCAAGCTAATCTCCAAGTTCCCAAGAGCCATCAGATTCTTATGCTGCAAGAGCCTTGATTCATTCCCTTAAGGCCAAATCCAAGAAAGGAGATTATTGTCGAGACATCTGAAGAGAGAGGCTTGTCCTATCCCCGACAGGCTTTTTCGAGACGTGTTCCACTGGCGACCCTCCGAAGGAGAATTCAGCGTCAGAGCCAGGTTGTATCCTCCTTTGATTGATTAATGATAAGCGACTATTGGTTATGGTTCCACTCTTGTTGATGATTATGATAATGAGTTATGTCTTCTCTGACTGACATATGTTGCATGTACTGGATTTTACGCTTGCGTTTGTTGTGTTTCTTGCGTGTGCAAGTGTCCGGTCACGGAGATCGTGCGGATTGTGATCTGCCAGAGCTAAGGAACGGGAGCGCTACCTTCTCTACGAGCGACGGCGTTGGATTCCAGATAAGCCTTCATCGCTAGTTGGTTTATTTGCAATTAGGAACCTGCACCATAGCGTGTGACGATTGTTGCTAGACCCGGTCTGGGCTAGTAGGGATCGCCTCCGTCTGCAGAGGAGATTTACCTCCACTACAGTTATAAGGGATGAAAACATCAAGAGACGATTTTTATATCTCTAGGTAAGGCCACATGGTGAATCTTGATTAAAAGGAACCCAAGTCAGCAATATACTCCACTAGATTAAAAATAAACTTAAATTAATAAAACAAACAAAATGTTTGATCTGTTTTTACTTAAAAATCCGAAGATCCCAAATTGTAATCAAGCATTCAGGCCAAACACATTACCATACATGATACACAATTTTTGATAGTAGCACCAAAATAATGCAATCAAATATGCCGAAAATAGTACAATCATGCACCAGTATTGCACCAGAACCGTTACCTTTCCTATATTAAATTTATGTTTTGTGTGGAGTGATATGGTCAGGAGTAGCAAAAATGATAAGAGATAGGAATATGTACCATCGTTTGGGGGGGTAGTTGTGTACGAAATCTTGATTGTCTACGATCAAAATCAATATTATCTCCACCCTCTTCTCTGCATACCTTATTCAACAATGGTATATGGAGGAGCTAGTTTAAACCATGAAGGAAAGAAACCAAAATCGTCTAAGTAAATTAATTCAAGACAAGGAATAAATCAAAATGAAACTTATGAAACATGAGAAAAGTATATTAATTAGAATAATTTATGAGCAAAGTGGAGAAAGAAAATGGCTTTTTCTAATACAAGAGTGACATGTACCTACTAATGTGTTGAAAGATAAACTACCTTTTTCAAAATTTTAACATTAGATTTGAAGGAAAATAATAATTATTCCACTAAAACTCAGTCACATGTTTCACCATATGAGAAAGATGTCACACCCTCTAGTCAAAGCTATCAACCATGAACGTCCTTCAAACATTTAATGAACTTCTACTTAAATGTGACAGTGTTGAGGAATATGTCACAAATATCCTATAACCATCTTAAACGTGAAGGACATAAAAATGTTCTGAAAGCATGAATCTCGTTCAATCATTTAATTAATTGTTAGTGTAATGTCACGTATTCCTCATGAATATTTCCAAATTTTCCACAACTACTTAATGCATTGTTCGTGCAATATCAAGTTACTCACGATTATGTCACAATATACATTATAATGAACTTGCAAAAATTGCCAACGAGTAAGATTACTGGTTGCATCATATAATGAATGTGAAAATATTACTAACGACTAAAGTCTTGATTGAAAAGCTTCAATTCCATTCCATCGATTTTATTTTGGTGATCCTACAGAAATCATGTGAATGGTAGCAAGGGATACAAATTTAATTCTATTCCATTGATTTTACTTTAGATATCCTATAGATTCCATTGATTTTATTTTGGAGATCCTGCAGAAATCATGTGAACAATAGCAAGGGATATTGGGCTTCTTATAACCCTTATCTCCAAGCATTATTAATTCCTTCTCTTGTTTAGAAGAAGAATATAAGATATTTAAGAGTTAGTAAAATGGGCCAAATAAGCAAGGGAACCCACTGAGGGTGCATTAATGTAGGTGGAAGGTTCAGATCAATCATATATGTTTCTCACATCAGTAAACATATCCATGTTGTCTGGGCATCCCACCATAGCTCCCACCAAGATGTTGGGATTGGGTGCACTGTTTTATAGAGATTGGAAGTCTGCTTTGCAGGGAATAGGTTTAGGATGATTGAACTTGGAGGGTAGAGAAGAGGCTCTGTGATGAATAGGTTTTGGCTAGAGGGAACCATATCCAACCATGTATGAAATCCTCATAGGATTATCTTCCAGTATGTAATCAACCTTCATCAACACAAAATTTATTTAGATCTTGCATACATTAGTAAATTTTTGAAATAATAGGAAAATTAAGCATTGAGCTATTATGAATCTATACCTGGAATTTTTCAAGTGATATTAGCCTATGAGGAGTAATTGTCAGATAGGGACAGTCACTCCTTTGTATTCATTTTAAATGGCACATTTTAAAAAATACAAAGGTTGCATTGTATCCTCCTAATTTTTGCAATACAATTCAAAATACAAGTGTATTTCTTAAAATGTGACATTTAAAATGAATACCTTGGCTATTATAACATCCCTACCCCATGGTTCTGGATTTTCTCGAATTGAAGGCATATGCATTGGCCTTTGTCACAGATACCCATAAGACCAGCAGGCTTTGAGAAATAGACAATTCTTATCAATTATGTCCAAGAACTAGAGAGATAGGGTAGTCCAGTTCAAAGTCCATACACCAATATTAAACATTGTTCCGTCCAAGAACCATAGAGACATGGTAGAAGCGAAGGCTTCCCATCTTTTTCATTATAGAAAGGACCCATTGGAAGCAATCAAATCCCATTAGCGCAGGAATAAAAAGAAGACGATTTGCCTACATTTTCATTAGAAAAAACCTGCAAATTATGGCCTGCATAGACGGCCTCGGGGCTGACTAACGATGAATTATAAAATCAGGTCCTAAGAACACCTTAGCAGTCTAGCCTTTGCAACCCCCACAAGGATCCTAGATTGAGATTGTGTAGAACAAAACCAATGCTAATCCTGCACAAGATGTATTCGTCGTATATGAATTCGAGAGAAGTGTATGCCCTCTTTTTAGCGATTTCCCATGCAAGAGTGTGTGCGTGGGATAATCCCATCTTTTTCGCACGAGATTTGAACCCTCGTACACAAGCGAAGAACTCGCGGAATTATAAATCTGAATATTGGCATTCTTCGCTATTAAAATGCCTTTAGACTTATCAGTATCGATACCACCGTCCTGTTTCTATTTGATGTTGCAGGAGGAGAGGTGAGATTCAATCCCCATTACAAAAGACAATGAGTCTGCCAGAATAATTTACAACCATGAATCCCACCCTGAATCTGTGATGTCCCCATTGCCATTGAGATTGTAAATATTTTCTTAGTGCCTAAGGCCATTTCTTTTCTCCCCTTTCCATGGTAGATGTATTCAGAGCCATTCTTACAGTTTAAAGCATAAAGCATACTAATAATGACCATATTCCCAATTCCAGACCTTTCTCATAGCCATTGGGCTTAAGCATGGAAAATTTTAGGGGCTAATATTCGCAGGTGGGCTAATTTTTCATGGTTTTTACAAAAAAAATATTCACCAATTTCCATTTTTTTCTGAAAGTTATTCACCCAAATTTTATAGTATAAAGTTATTTTATCCTAAAAATCACCAAACAAATATAGAGACTATATAAATTCAGTATAATTTTTATATATTTAAAAAATTATCACCAAAAATTTTACAGTCTGCATATTAGGGACTCAGAAGATTCGCCAAGGTTTCTAAACTTTAAGATAAATTTCCATCCTTAAAACTTTCCCTGGGCTTAAGCACAAGAAAACTTTATTTAGTGCACAAAGCCATTACATTGATTTGATCCAGTGGTACAAATGCAAGTAAGTGATTTCTATTTTGTTATGATATTATTTTGATTCATGAAAAAAGCATAATTTCACAAAGTAAGTTGGAATATGATTAGAAGCTAGAGGGAATTGTTGATGTTTTGATTCCCACAATACCCAAAACTCTACAATCCCTAATGGATGAAAATATTGAGCCTTTTCATCACTTGCTTCTGCTTCTATTGTTGTTTTTAATTCTTCCAAAGAGGCCGAAGATTTTTTAGTAGCTTCCCAAGATTAAAAAGTTTGCAGAGGATTTTGTTTTTTTTTCTGTGGAAATCTCCAAAGAGAAAACCTCATACTCTTGGTGCAGGTTTTAATTCTTCCAAAGAGGCCAAATATTTTTCAATAGCTTCCCAAGATTGAAAATATTGTAGAGGATTTTGTTGTTTTGTCTGTGGAAATCTACACAGAGAAAACCTCATACTCTTGGTGCAGGTGTTCATTCTTCCAAAGAGGTTAGAGATTTTTCAGTTGCTTCCCACGATTGAAAATTTTGCAGAGGAGTTTTTTTTTTTGTCCGTGAAATCGACATAGAGAAAACCTCATACTCTTGGTGTAGGGGGTTGCATTGTATCCTCCTAATTTTTGCAATACAATTCAAAATACAAGTGCATTTGTTAAAATGTGCCATTTAAAATGAATACCATGGCTGTTATAACATCAGTGCCATTTAAAATGAATACCATGTTCACCACAAAGATAGATACCAACTTGTGTAAGCTTTGGACTGATGTTGAATACTTGCTTCAGTCCATCATCTGTAATTTTTAGGCACTACACTAAAGTCAATTTTCATATCTGACCTTGAGACCTTTCAACAAGTTTTAAGAGGGCATCATCAGTGAGCATTTCACTTAGAGGATACTCCACATGTATATTTTTCCATAGACGAGGATCATCTTTCACTGCAGCAAGAAAACACTTGCAAACTTTTTCAATGGATAGAAGCTCTTGCAAGCCCAAATACCAAAGCGAAAAATGGAGCCCATCATGGGATAGTGAAACAAGTTCTCATTTTGAACCAGCCTGAAATCTATTTAATAGAAATCTCCCAAATTCAATGTAGCGTTCCATAATAACAGAAACTTCTAAGAAACATGATGAATCTTTTTTCACAACATTAAATGGCAAAGTAACTGAACCAGATTTTACTCCACCATTTCCTTCAAATTCTTTGAAATCTATTGGTTTATATTGTAGAGTCTCCCAAAACCATCAACAACCGAATTCCAATAGGCATGCCTATTACAAAATTAAGAGGACACTCATAACTATTTTCTGGAACAAGAAAAACTACTCTAGTTTATTTAAGTTATTCACTGAGAGGTATGGGTTCAATGAAAAAAATTTTAGATAATTCCTGAACAAGTTTCAAGGGACATGTTATATTTGGATTTTCATCAAAAAGTTGCTTCTTAACTTGCTCTAAAAATTCAGAATGCTCCAATCCAATTCCTTCATAAGGGACCTCAGCTGTAGAAACTATGGACTTCAGTCTTCAATCTGGTAAATATTTGTGAAGGTAAATTTAGTCCTGACACAAAAAACCTCAACATATAACTGAGGGAATTCAACTCAAGTATGTGCAACTCTTGTTCTTCACCTAGACCCAATAATTAATTCCCCATTCGTCTTAATGATTTGTCTAATTGTTGCAGAAATAATTTTAGTGAATTTATTCCAGAATTATATGTATTTCGGTAGCTTCCAAGTATCAAGTTGGCCCACAACTTTGCTAAAATTGGAATTGAATATATATAAAGAGAATAAAAGGCTATCACATAGCTAGGCCCTTCAAAATTTCTTTCAATTTTTCCCAAGTCTTCCCTGCCTAGGTAAAACAAATTGCCTAGGTAAAACTATGGAAAAATGGCATGAACATGAATGGAACTGGGTAAGTGTATTACCACATCAGAGGATACATATGATCTAACCATGCAGAACAAGGTGAAAGTGACCAATATGTGATTATTTGACCACCTTGATGTTGGTTCATGAAGAACATTATGCACCACCAAAGCAACCTCCATTGATAATCTAACCTTGTGAAGGCTAGAATCATCATTCCAACCAAGGAAACCACATTATTATCAAGGAGAATCACTATGTTGAACATCCAGGAATATCATCACATGAAGGAATAATCTCAACCAAAAATAAGAGTGTTTCTATAGTCCTTGAGCATCCTACAAGTTACCCCTAAAATATGCATTTACCAATCATGTCAACATGAGGGGTAACAACAACCACCAATGTGACCAAGTGGACAATGACAATAACATGGTTGCAAGGGTTCTAGACCTAGAAAGACAAAACCCAGTACCAAGCTTGACAAATTGATGATATTTTTCTTCAAATAGGATAAATTATAGTCTCTGCTGAAATATTTATTAGCTGGTAGATCATATGTACCAGTTAGAGCCAAGGAGAAAAACCCAATTCAAATGATCGCATGACCAATACACCTCCATGTCAAGCAGAAAATCACCACTGCATATGGAATCCCAACAACAAGTAGCTCTAAGGATGAAGGGAGGAGACTTGGAATTTGAGTTACGCGCACCAATACCAAACAATTTCAAGAAACAAGCTTGGATAATTAATCTGGGCTTCACAAGTATCCCAATCAACCAGTCCCGTGAAAGGAACATGTTAGGTCCCTATATTACTAGTATAGACCCTTATTGTTATTAGTGTAACCCCCTTATTGTTATTATTGTACCCTTGTAACCCCCATTTTGTTATTATTGTGCCCTTAAATTATTATTGTTAGGCCGGCTAGGATTACATTGTGGCCCACTAGGATTACATTATGGCCCCATGGACTCCTATATATAGAAAGGAGGTTTTGTAAATTGTATCATCCAAGAATTGTTCATTTATGTAATGTATTGGAGGTTTCCCCTCGAAGTGGCTTATTTCTAAGGCTTTCATATCTCTTTTCTTCTATTTTTGGAGTTGGTTACACAACATTTGGTATCAAAGCTTTGGATTCTAGGGTTTCGCTGCTCCAAACAGGTCATCGTGGCATTTTCACTATAACTTTTTTTCTACAAAGTTTCAGAAGCTGAAATTTTTAGGGTGCGAAGAAGAAATCTTGAGGAACATCGTCAAAAAATTTCAGAGCTTGGTTCCCAATATTTTTGGAGACATGATATGTGGAAGTTAGGTATTGTTTCAGGCTCCTAAACAGGTCATCGTGGAATTTGCGCTATAAATTTTTTTTTACGAATTTTTAGAAGCTGAAAGTTTTAGGGTGTGAAGCCGAAATCCTAAGGAAAATATTCGAAAAATTTTAGAGCTTGGTTCGCAATATTTTTGGAGATATGATCTGTGGAAGGTAGTGTTTTTTTAGGCTCCTGTATTTCATCTCAAAGAGGTGATCGTGGGAAAATATTCATAACTCTCTCTCTGAGCATCGGATTGGAGTTCCGTAAAAACTGGTCACAATTACATGGACTGTAGTTTCTTGGCTATCAATTTTAGAGCCGAAGGATGAAACAGTAACACGTGGAAAGTCGTACAAGTTCGCTCTACTGAACCAGTCCATAATTAGGTCATTGTGGGATATTGGACACAACTTTGTCTTGGAGAATCCAAATCAGGTCAGACCTATGGCATTCGAAAGATAATTTAGAGGGCTACGTTGGTACCGAAATTAAAATATTGAAGTGCTGCAATCATAGAGATAATCCAATTTCAATATCGAGCTCCTAAAAAGAAAAAAAAAGGTGTGTATTTTTTTTTTTCCGAATTGCATAAGTCTTCTTTGAAGAATCAATTTGAATTGATTCCAAGGGCATATTGTAGAATACATATCAGTATTGGGTTCTAAAATATGCCCCATAAAAATAATTCAACACCCATTAAACCTTTAGAAGGCTCTACTATGACTCATGAAGATGAAGAATTGCAACACGATCTATCAAAATTACAAGAGCAAGTGCAACAAATTTCACTCTCGCAAAGAGCAACAAAAAATGAAATGGAAGTTTTGAAGAAAGGCGTGGAAGTGAATATGGATGGTTTGAAGAAAGGCGTGGAAGCTAAGATGGATGGCATGGAAGCTGGCATGGAAGCTAAGATGGATGACATGAAAGACAACATGGAAAATATGAAGAATGATCTAAAATCAGACATCGAAGGTTTGACAAAGTTGATACAAGAAATGTTTCCTAATGGTGAAAAGATAGTAGAAGAACCTCATGATGAGAACAAAATAAATGTTAATAGTGATTTCATAAACTCTAATGTTGGTGGGAAGAACCACCATATTCCAAAGATGGATATGAGGAAGTTTGATGGAAAGGATCCTGTAACATGGATACTACAGATGGAGCAATATTTTGATCTCCATAACGTGCAAAACACACAAAAGGTACGCATTGCAACTTTACATTTAGAACAAAATACATTTGTATGGTATCGATGGCTTCGCTCCCGTAAAAAAATTGTCACTTGGTCAATTTTTACGGAGGAAATGATAGCACATTATGAGGATACAAAGAGCAACACCTTCTTTAGCCAATTGATAAATCTCAAACAAAAGGGTTTAGTGAGGCAGCACATTGAGGACTTCCAAAAATTGAATATAAGGGTAACTGATATTCCAGAGGAACACATGATTGATCTCTTCATAGGCACTTTAAAGGATGACATCCAACATGAAGTTCGTGTTTTGGAACCTGATTCATTGGAGAAGGCATTCAGGTTGGCAAGAAAAGTTGAATGTAAAATTATGGCGACAAGGAAGCCTACCACTCAATTCTATAAAGAAGGAAGTGTTGCTACGCCTAGATTTCCACAACCTACAAGGTTGACACCACAACAATTGGAAGAAAAAAAGAGCAAAAGGGCTTTGCTATAGTTGTGATAGCAAATACACTAAAGGTCATAAGTGTGCTGAGAAGAAATTATTTTACATAGATTGTGAAGAGGAAGAAGAAAATGAACAAGATGAGGATATACACCAGGAACCAGCCCTAGAAGAGGAAGAAATGAATCCGACCATATCGTGTAATGCACTGGCAGGAATTACCACTCCTCAAACTCTCAAGATGGAAGGACATATCAAGAAGAAAAAGGTAATAGTGTTGATTGATTCAGGTAGCACCCATAATTTTATTCATTGTAAGGTAGCCAAGGAATTAAATTGTTTCCTATACCCAGCACCAGAATGTCAAGTGATGGTTGCAAATGGAGGAACTATAAATTTTTCTAGAAAATGCCATAATATCAAGCTAACCATGGGGGAATATGTATTGACTAGTCCAATGCTTTCCATTCCTATGGGAGGTGCTGATGTTGTACTAGGAGTACAATGGTTACAATCTTTGGGGACGGTAGCTTTTAATTCTCAAGAACTTTTCTTGAAATTTTTTTCAGAAGGAAAGGAAGTCGAATTACGGGGTATTGCAGGGAAGCCAGGAAGGATAATAAGCTCTAATGTCATGACAAAGATTCTAAAGAAAGAAAAACGAGGCGTAATTGCACAATTATGCTCACTAGAAGTTCCAACATCAAAATCATCTATTTCTGCAGATCTCCAACAAGTCTTGGACAATCATTCCAAGGTGTTTGAAACTCCCAAAGGACTCCCACCTATTCGTGATCATGATCATGCTATTCATTTGATTCCAGGAAATGTTCCTCCAAACATCAGGCCTTATAGATATCCTTACTTCCAAAAGAGCGAAATTGAACGTATGATTGCAGAAATGTTAGAGGCGGGTATAATTCAACCTAGTCAAAGTTCTTTCTTTGCTCCCGTAGTATTGGTACACAAGAAGGATGGATCATGGCGAATGTGTCCAGATTATAGGGAGCTCAATAAGCTCACCATTAAAGATAAATTTCCCATTCCTGTGATTGATGAATTATTGGATGAATTACATGGAGCAATTTATTTTACCAAGTTGGATCTTCGTTCAGGATATCATCAAATTAGAATGAAGACTGAAGATATTCCAAAAACATCATTTCTAACTCATGAGGGTCATTATGAATTTTTGG
Organism: Pinus albicaulis; assembly: GCA_034641835.2. Taxonomy (NCBI): domain Eukaryota; kingdom Viridiplantae; phylum Streptophyta; class Pinopsida; order Pinales; family Pinaceae; genus Pinus; species Pinus albicaulis. The sequence goes on along the minus strand of CM076569.1, from coordinate 782,694,850 downwards.
TCATGCCTTTTGGCCTTACCAATGCACCTTCTACATTTCAAGGGTTGATGAATTCCATTTTCAAACCTTCCTTAGAAAATTTGTGCTAGTATTTTTTGATGATATACTAATCTACAACAGGTCTTGGAAGGATCATGTTCAACATGTTGACAGGGTGCTCAAACTATTATAGGAGAAACAATTATATGAAAAAACATCCAAATGTTTCTTTGGAGTACAAGAGGTGGAATATCTGGGTCATATTGTATCTCACGAGGGTGTTAAGGTAGACCCTAACAAAATTAAAGCTATTAAGGAATGGAAAGTCCCCACAACCATAAAGCAGTTGTGAGGATTTCTCGGGTTAACAGGGTATTATCGCAAGTTTGTTAAGAATTATGGGAGAATAGCAGCACCTCTAACAACATTGTTGAAGAAAGATGCATTTTCATGGACTCCTAAAGCAACTAAGGCTTTTGAACATCTTAAAGAGGCAATGTGCCTAGCACCTGTCTTAGCTACGCCAGACTTCACAAAAACCTTTATTGTGGAATGTGATGCCTCAGGAAATGGAATTGGTGTTGTTTTAATGCAGGAAGGAAGACCCATTGCTTTTTAAAGTCGTCCAATCAAAGGAAAGTATTTACAGAAACCTATTTATGAGAAGGAAATGTTAGTAATACTGCATGCACTAAAGAAATGGAGAACTTACCTAATGGGAAGACACTTCAAGGTAAAAACTGATCATGATAGTCTTAAACACTTTTTGGAACAAAGACTATCTTTAGAAGAGCAGCAAAAATGGGTCACAAAGATGTTGGGTTATGACTTTGAAATAATCTACAAAAAGGAAAGCTTAATGTTGTTGCAGATGCACTCTCAAGAAATAATGAAGAGGTGGAAGCATTGCTTTGTGCCATTTCTATTATCCAACCAGATTGGATAACCGAAGCAAGAGATGAATGGAAGAAGGACAAAGATATATGGACACTCATTCAAAAGTTGCAGCAAGATCCTAGTACATCTGATACATTTAGTTGGAAAAATGATTCCTTATGGTACAAAGATCGCTTATATCTTTGTAAGAATTCCCAACTAAAACAAAATATTCTTCTGGAATTTCACACTTCTCCTTTAGGAGGACACTCAGGATTTTTTAAAACTTACCACGAGGTGAAGAAAGAATTTTTTTTGGGATGGCCTTAAATCTGATATTCAAAATTTTGTGGCAGAATGTTTGGTTTTCCAGCAGAATAAAGTTGAGACAATTAAGACCCCGGGACTTCTACAACCCTTATCCATTCCAAGTCAACGTTGGGAGGAGATTTCAATGGATTTTATCACAGGTTTACCTAAGTCCGAAGGAAAGAGTGTCATCATGGTGGTAGTTGATAGACTTACTAAGTATGCACACTTTTGTGCATTATCTCATCCATTTAAAGCAAGTACAGTTGCTACTACATTTATGGACAGAATTCAAAAGCTACATGGAAGCCCAAGGGTTATTGTGAGCGACAGAGATCCCATTTTTATCGGAAATTTTTGGACGGAGTTATTTTCTTGTTTGGGTACTCAATTAGCTCATAGCTCATCTTATCATCCTCAATCTGATGGTCAAACTGAGATAGTAAATAAATGTTTGGAAGGATATCTTCGTTGTTTTGTATCTGATAAACAAACACAATGGGTCAAGTTGTTACCTCTTGCTGAATGGTGGTATAACACTTCCTTCCATACTGCAGCAAAAATGACCCCATTTATGGCACTTTATGGATATCATCTACCATCCATCACATCATCTTTAAGGGAAAATTCGAAGGTTCAAGCAGTGGAAGATCACATCGAGCATCAGCAAGAAGTTCTCCAACTCTTAAAGGATAACCCGAATTTGGCACAAAATCGAATGAAACAACAGGCAGATCAACATCGTAGCGAGAGAAGTTTTGATGTAGGAGATTGGGTATTTTTAAGGCTACAACCATACAAACAAATGTCCCTCAAGCAAGCAAAGAAGGATAATAAATTATCGCCAAAGTACTATGGTCCTTACAAGGTGTTGCAAAAGATTGGTACTATGGCATACAAATTGGAGCTTCCTGCTTCTTCGCGAGTACATCCAGTTTTCCATGTTTCATGCTTAAAGAAGGTTATAGGTGAAAATCTTCCAGCTCAAACAATATTGCCAGAACTTGATGAGGAAGGAAAAATCATATTGGAACTTGAAGCGGTCACGGAAACAAAAACTCGACAACTACGAAATCGATCAATTTCAGAGTATCTCATCAAGTGGAAGAACTTACCCACTGAAGATTCTACATGGGAGGATGAGAATTTTATACAGAAGCACCCAGAGCTACTCAAGCGTTGAGGAAAACACTTTTTGAAGGAGAGGGGCATGTTAGGTCCCTATATTACTAGTATAGTCCCTTATTGTTGTTAGTGTAACTCCCTTATTGTTATTATTGTACCCTTGTAACCCCCATTTTTTTATTATTGTGCCCTTAAATTATTATTGTTAGGTCGGCCAGGATTACATTATGGCCACATGGACTCCTATATATAGAAAGGAGGTTTTGTAAATTGTATCATCCAATAATTGTTCATTCATGTAATGTATTGGAGGTTGCCCCCTCGAAGTGGCTTATTTCTAAGGCATTGCTATCTCTTTTCTTCTATTTTTGGAGCTGGCTACACAACAGAACATTGGTCAATATACCTTGTGTTGCATGCAAGACACACCACAAACCTTTACCCTTGTCTTCTGTCAATTAACTGTGCTACAGCTAATGCACATAGCCACCATTAGTAGACCATTAAATGCTTGGAAAAAACTAGTTAATAATTCCAAAGGGAAAAATATTATGAAAATACAATGCATCGATTTGAACGTAGAAATTAAGTGAACCCAATTTTAAGCTACTGAGTGTTATTTACGAGGGTCAAATAAGGAAGTATACAACATAATAAAGGTATGCAAAAATTTCAATATTTGAATCATCTATCATAATTATCCATAACAAGCCCTTAGAAGAAGGAAGAGCTCCTTTCAAAGAGAGGGTATCCTTGGCCAGATTAATAAGATCAAAAATAATTATTAATGTCCTACAGATGACCACAAAAGTAGGTCAATAGGACTATGTTAGGTACCAAAGGAAAATGAAATGTAGAAATTAGCTGAATAAATCACTTATTCAATGGAGATTAACCCGATTACACATCAATTTCGAATTGCATGCATAACACATAATCTCATCTACAATTAATTGTCACATGCGGAAATAATAGAAGCAATCGCACATCAAATCAATCACACATTAACTCAGTATGTATGGGGAAAGCATATAGCTGAAAACCCCGCAGCTATTGTGTATATTATAATGGAGAAATCATGTAACAAAACAAGTACAATACTCCTCACAAGTACTCAGTACTTTCTCATAAAGTCACACACAATCTAGCTTAGTTTTGAACAAGTCACTGGTTCAAAACTCCCTGCCAATTGCCTTGCCTCTATTGCAAAATCATGGCCTGTATATGAAGATATCCAAGGTTCGAATCCCCTTGGCTTGACTGTGCAATTTTCATGGACAATTCCTCCAAGTGTAATGCAAATCCCATGCAAAACTGATCCTCCAACTGATAGCTATACTCACCCTTTCATCTACCTCTTCCATTGGTCTCCACTAAACTGATCATGCACTGTAGTGAACTGATGTGTTCTTGAGTTGACTAATGAGTTACTAATTAGTGAATTAAATAATATTTAATTCACTCCACTCATAACTAATTGATTAGCTAGTTAAACTAATCTCAACTAGTTCAACTAAAATAAACAGAACACAACTCCACTATCCTTCTCATTAACTCCTCCAAAACTTCTGCCACTGAAGTCCAACTGAAGTCAACCATGCAAGATGCCATCAAACCCTAGGAACCACGTGATTCCTCTGTCAGTTGCATGAGCCATCTCCATGACTCGAACTGAAGTGCTCCAAGAGAGTAAACTGCTGTTTATAGTCAAAATATTATTAAGGGTAAATAATATTTGACTTCCATATTTTTAGGAGATGCAGTCTAAAAATAGCCTGGGACCTAAAAATATGAGTCTCATCTATTTTTACCAACATGTCGCATGCTTCAAGAATCTCCAACTGGAATCTCTGAATTATGCTCCGTATGTCTAAAAATAGACATAGTCTAAAAATAGACTTTGCGCAAGAATTTTCCTGCGGGCCCACTTAGTGAAGGCGACTTCATTTCACTAAGCTCCATCATCTTGCTGCATTCTCAACACTCCCTCTCAGCAAGATATGGATTATCTGCAACCCCTATCCTGCCTCTGTGGAATTCGAACTTGCTCTTGGTGATCGCCTTCGTCAGGGTCCCGTTAACTCCTCCAAAACTCCTGCCACTGAAGTCTAACTGAAGCCAACCATGCAAGATGCCATCAAACCCTAGGAACCACGTGATTCCTTGTGTCAGTTGCATGAGCCACCTCCATGACTCAAACTGAAGTGCGCCAAGAGAGTAAACTGTTGTTTATAGTCAAAATAATATTAAGGGTAAATAATATTTGACTTCCATATTTTTAGGAGATCAGTCTAAAAATAGCCTGGGTCCTAAAAATTAGGGTCTCATCTATTTTTACCGACATGTCGCATACTCCAAGAATCTCCAAGTAGAATTCCCAAATTATGCTCAGTATGTCTAAAAATAGACATAGTCTAAAAATAGACTTTGCGCCAGAATTTGCCTGCGGGCCCACTTAGTGAAGGCGACTTCATTTCACTAAGCTCCATCATCTTGCTGCATTCTCAACACTCCCTCTCGGCAAGATATGGATTATCTGCAACCCCTATCCTGCCTCTGTGGAATTCGAACTTGCTCCTGGTGAGCGCCTTCGTCAGGATGTCGGCATCCTGATCCTCCGTAGGAACATATGAAAGCATCATGATTCTCCGCTGAACACAATCTCTGATATGATGGTACCTGATGTCGATGTGTTTGGACCTATCATGAAATACTGGATTAGCCGAGAGTTTAATGCAACTCTGGTTATCACAGTAGATCACTGTAGGCTCCAAATGCAACCTGAACAATCCTGCGAGGATCTTCCTCATCTAAATAGCCTCGCATGCAGCCAAGCTAGCTGCCATGTACTCGGCCTCTGCTAGGCCCAGGTTTTCTTTGTCGTCTTCTGGCATTACCCCGGGAGGATCTAACATTGACTAATCTCTTGAAAACTCCTCCCGAAGTGCTCTTCCGGTCCGTTGGCTCCACCTTGTGCATCGATGAAGCAGCTTCCTCCATCCTCTATGCATACACATAGACCATATCACGATATTGCCTACGATATAGCGCAATACATGCTTGCCTGCCTTCCAAAAGAGCTTGGTAGGCTTAACCATAGCTTGCGAAAGCTGGTTAACTGCATAGCATATATCGGGTCGAGTATTGACCAGATACATCGACGACCCCACCAACTGTCGATAGACAGTGGCATCCACTACCTCCTCCGAAGTAGCATCTCCCTTCCTCCAACCTCCAGGAAGAGGGGTATCAACAGGCTTGCAGCCTTGCATGTTGAACCTCTCCAGAATCTCCCGGGCATACTTGCCCTGAGAAACAAACAGTCCTCTACTGCGCTGCCAAATCTCCAATCCCAGGAAATAATGAAGGATGCCCAAGTCCTTCATCTCAAACTCTCGTGCAAGATCCTCCTTGCATGAAAGTATCAAATGCTCATCGCCAGTCAAAATCAGATCATCTACATACAGTACGATGATCAACAGCTTCCCCTCCACCACAATCTGGTACAGGTTAGGATCCGCCTCACTCTTGGAGAATCCAAGCCCGGTGAAGTAGCTGTCTATCCGAGTGTACCAAGCACGAAGTGCTTGCTTCAGCCCGTACAGTGCTCTCTTGAGTCGGCACACATGCGACTCACTGCTGAAGATCTCAAAACCTTCAGGCTGCTCTATGTACACCTCTTCCTCAATATCTCCATTGAGGAACGCAGTCTTCACATCCATCTGATGAATGTGCCACCCCATCTGCGCTGAGAGAGCAAGGATCGTCCGTATGGAAGAGTACCTTGCGACAGGTG